>JAECMU010195541.1:0-11004 GCA_016106625.1 Dracogyra subfuscus
AGCGCAGTCTACACCATCCTTAAGTTCAGTCAGCTGTTTTTCGCTAACGTTTGCGAACTATTTTGACTGATTACCAAAGTGGTCTTTCGATTTAACGTGAAGCACATAAACCATCTAGTTGACATTTTTCTACTTGGTTTGGCTGATTTCAGCCCAGATATAATGCTGACACTCCACCCTCACCCCTCAAGTAATTATATTATGCCGCACCATGAAATTGGGGATCCAAATGAGGTCATCTGGGGGCAAAGTAGAAGTCATAAAAATTGCCTTGACTCTATGGAAAATATAGGGTTCCAAGGCAAATGAGGGGGGACCAAGACAGACGAGGGTGCATTTTAAAACATACAACGTTAGACCAACACGAGTATTAAGGTCTCCCGTACGTTGTAATATCTGTTATACACTACAAGAAGTCACTCACATGTAACTTTAAATATTATAGATCACAGACATTTTAAATTAATTTAAATACTCGTGTGACACGTTAAACGTCTTTACGTTATTTAAAGAAACTTGTATTATGTAAGATAACTTCAATCAAAGGAGTGCGTTGTTTTATAAAGCTAACTGCTTTTCAAGGTAAAGCCAAAAATAACTAGGATGTAGTAAAAAAGAACAAGAACACAGTAACGTATTTCTTTCCTGCATTACGAATAAAGCAATTTTAAAGCGGCATTCCGGGGAGTATTTTTATTATTTAAGCATATAGAAAAGAAAATCCCATTACGTTTGGTACATATATGGCGCCGCACTCATCATTAGTTTCACTACGTTGGCTTATCATGGTCAAACACAAAGCCATTATTTTGAAGGTGGGACACTTTTGACGGGCTCCTTCCGATCTCGGTTTTCATTGGCTTATCACAAGTGTGAAATTCCCCAACAAGAGATCACGTGAGATTTAGCAATTTTTGAACAAATTTACCTGTCTTGATTGAGGGGTTGTCTCATATCTACAAAACATATTTATATTCATAGTGGTATGGTACAACGACTTTCCAGGGGTCGGTGGGTAGGGGATGTGCCTTGAAATTTTGACAGTGGCCAGCTGTTGGCATACGCGTTACATGTAAGGTGGTGTTACTAATTATGTAACGCTCTTGGGGTAGAGGAAGAAGGTCTGTGTTCGATTTACGTAACATTTTTCAAGACTCTATTTTATTTTTATTCATTACTTAGGCCTAAAAAGGTGGGGGCGGGGGGGTGGGGGGTGGGGGGGTGGTGGAAATGCGTTGTTAGTCTAGGATCGATCCCCATCGGCGGGTATATAAAAGATCATGGTATGTGATATCTTGTCTGTGGGATGGTACATATAAACGATTCCTTGCTAAAAAAAAACAAAAAAAAAAACAACAACAACAACAAGGTAGTGGGTTTCCAAGGCGCGTGTGCAGGGATTTAAGCGGGGTTGCGGTTATAGAATGTGTTGGGCGAAGTTTATATGGGGCCATGCTGGTTCATTGTTTATTTTAGTATATTTTATTTAAAAATATATACATGATTAATGTGTTACTAGTATACAAACTAAACTTTGAAAGTTCTATTAACTTTATAAAATATTAATTCTGAAATAGGAAGGTACGTTGTCATGATCAAACCGGTTTTAACGAAAGCCTAGTACCGTATTCTCAAACGAACGTTCTTCGTACAGCGCAAGATTTCTCTTTTAATTTTTTGAGACGAACCCTACAAATTGAAATCGGCAAAGGCACGTGTTAACTGAAACTCACAACAGGCTATCGTTTGTACTTTGCCGAGCTATGGCGGCACTTACGACGAATCGTGCGTATACTTTTGCCGATATCCCTTCATAGCGAACACACACGAATTTTTTAAAAGCGCATTTGAGCTTGTATTTTATATTTGTACATGATGTTATAATATGGTAACCAGAGAATGTAACTATAAGCTAAAGACGACACCTTTTCGTACCACAACCTCCTCCATCTACAGTTCTAAATTAAACAAACTAAATTATTATTTTCATTTATAGTTATTTTGCGTGAATTAAAGTTCAAGCACGCTGTCCTGGGCACACACCTCGGTGTAGTGGTCTTGAACTACCAGTTGTATCGCTATACCTAGAGACGGTACCAGGAGGCGAACCCATTACATTTCAGCCTTAAGTCAGATGGTTTAAACACCACACCACCAAGGCATGCGCCAAATGTATTGTTATTAGAAAATAACTTGCCCTCAGCCCCATTCCTTGTTACTATGTCTGGTGTTGCCTTTAATGTGTGTGTGAAAGAAAAGTCGTTTGAGAAGTAATAGAATCCATCAACATGTCTGGGCTCTTATTGTTTGGCTGTGTAAATGATGAAGGTACACTAATTCTAATGGATGATGCCATCACGTGGATGGTTACGGAATCTTGTCTTTGAATTTCCTTTCCGTCACCAAGACAAAACAATTACTCTCTGACCAGTACGCACCGAGAAACGTAAGGTCCTTTATGTTTAGTATCAAGCTTTTTTATTTAAAGTTATTTTCGTGCTTATATCCAATTAAGGTTCAAGCCCGCACGCTGACCAGAGCAGTGAGTTAATGGTGTAGAGACTTTATGTCCGATGGGTTAACATCTTCACCAGCGAGACCGGAAGTATCAAGCTGAAAGCAATGTTTGTTCAATGTTCAACAGACCCTAATTTCCGAAGTATATATCTTTTCTAAATTCCAAAAGATATTTGGATAATGATAAAGATTATAGTGATCATAATAATGTTGTTGATAATGATAATAATTATGACAACGATGACGATGGCTCGTCGTAAGGGGATAATAACCAACTGGGGCTTGATCCTACAATCTGCTGTGTCTCAGATGGAAATATATGCACCAATCTATATCTCAAGCTAATGCTTAACTCTGACCTCGATATCTAGCGGGATGTGTTTTGGTCCTTCTATCAAAATGATGTGTGCTGTCAAGAAATAGCATATAGATTACTCCAGAGATCTCGATTTGGTGATTTAATGAAAAGAGTTCATTTTCATTCATTATTCTGAGTTTTAGTCAGCTATTAGTAGTAATAAATATTCATTTAATCAAATCAGTTTTTGGAGAAGAGTATTCTCATTAATTTATCGTATAGCTGCGTCGGGTAATATGCATTTACATACTGCCAGTATATAACATATTATATGGCTGTATCAAAGTTCAATAATGGTAAAAGATATGTTTGAATTCCCCACAAAAGACATTACCGCCAAATAATTAGATTTTCTAGAAATGTTTTAAAATGTAGGAAAGTCTTTATAGGTTCACCGACAAATTAAACGTCCTACGTTACAGTTATCGCGTACCTTTTTTATTTATTTACATGTATTTTCATAAAAATATGTTTTAAAGAGTGAAGATCTGGTTGCTGTGGAACTTACTTGTTATGTTTAGTAACGGCACAATACAATTTTGATGTTCAGACAATTGTGATTAATTATTTAATCATAGATTATGTGCAGAATTAATGTATTAATTTGTTGTTATCACAAATAAGTAAATAATTACTGAAATACGACACTAGCAACTGTGCGACTGGTATATCAAAGGTTGTGGTATGTACTATCCTGCATATAAATGATCGCTTGCAACTGTGATAATTTAATGTGACCTTGATGCTTTATTTAGGGCGAAGAATGGGGAGTGTATTTGAAAGAATTAATTCCGAAAACATAAATATTAAAAAAACAGTAATTTGTTTTCACACGATACTCTCAAAAATGTTAGAGGCGGGATTTACCTTAGTTGAGTGTTCGCTTGAGATGACCTCGGTGGATCCATTCAACTAATCGTGGGGGGGTTTCTCGTTCCAACCAGTGCACCACAACTGATCAAAGGCTGTGGTATGTGGTTTATTGTCTGTAGGAAAGTGCATATAAAAGATCCAAATGTTTTATGATGAAGTTATTAATGTGCTCTAGTGGTGTCGTTAAACTCAAACTCTTCCTTCCATTACCATACTATACTTGACAGAGTTCGCACGTTTCTCACGAACTTTGATTTATGCAGAAAACACGATGTTTAACATATGCATGTAAATCAGGTATTTACATTAGTCGAGAAGATTAAATATATTTATTGGTTGAGTGTCTCTAGGGATGACTGCCATTGTTTTCTAACACGCTGGTGGGAATGTAATTCAATATTATTTTTGATAACACATATACTTGTGATAAAAGTTTAACCATGGCATATGCTATCCAATGAAACAAGGCACAACTGAAAGCTGTTAACCAGAAACGGCCCTAACGTTTGCGAACTATTTGCTTGGTTCCCGACGTGGCCATTTGTTTTAACGTAAAGCCTAGCTTTATTTCTGACGCTTAAGTTAACTGAAAGCGCTGAGGCTGTAAATAGGTTGTAACTGAAAAAGACGTTAACATTGGTTTTAAACCTGGGACGAGTTCAGCCAGACTGAGCAGAAAATGTCCGCTAATAGTCCGCGAGCATTAGCGAAACGTTGGCTGGCTGAACTTAGGTCTACTTTGTTTATGATATGTAAGACAATTAATACTATATTCGAATCCGTTAAGATACCGTTCTTACAACTCGTTGCTTAAAAATGTATCCAACTCGCTTTGTCTCGTTAGATAGGTTTTTAAATAACTCGTACGATAAATGGTATCTAAGAGACACTCATGCAGCACTCTCTGTACATATACAACGTGTGCTAGCTCATCTTGGAATACTACACATGGTCTTGCCTCTCTCTAGAAACAAAACTACATTGCACCTGCTTCTGATTTATGACCTACTAGTCGGTGTTCTAAGAGCTCCTGTAAAAGAAATTAGTGTTTGCATCGTCGTCAATGGTTCATGGTCATTTGTCTCGGTCACTTCCTTTATGGACATCGCTCCATCATGTGGCCGAGACGTCTTTTCTTTGCGTTCAGATGAATATTATACCGATCGTTATTACCCAGTATCGGACTATTAAGCCTCGTGAAAGTGTATAAACTCAGTTCTGTCAGTCAACCGTAAGACTTACGAAGGGGGAGACAATACGTGTACAGAATGCATTCCTTCCTATGGAAGTGACACCAAAATATTTTGTTTAACGACACCACTAGAGTATATTGATTTATTAATTATCGTCTATCGGGTGTCAAACATTTTGGTAATTTTAACATATAGTCTGAGAGAGGAAACCCTATACATTGTATCAATTAGTAGTAAGGGATATTTTATATTCATCATCCCACAGACAGGATAGCATATACCATGGTCTTTGATATACTACTTGTGGTGCACTGGTAGGAACGAGACATAGCCCAATAAACCGAATGTTTTGCATAGTTCTTTACACTTTGTTTTTATTGGGGGTTTTTCTCGACATAAACATATGTCCGACGCCGATATAACCGTATTCAAAATGTGTTCAGTGCGTCGTTAAAAAAAAAAAAATATATATATATATTTGAGTCCTCGATTGTTATATTCATGGTGATCATCACTTCATGTTTTGAATTACCATAGTTTGACACCCAGTAACCGATGTATTTTTGTGCTGGGGTGTCGTTAAACATTCATTAATTCATAAACGAGGATCGATCCTAATCCGACGGCGCATCAATCCAGCGCTTTATTACAGGGCTACGTAGTGACATCAAAGCAACACTTACATTTTACAAAATGCCACAGTTGCTGCTTGTGATAACAAGTGTCATCATCATGGTGTCATTTTAGTTTACTGTTTACATCCAATTAAGGCGAGACGTAGCTCAGTGTTACAGCGCTCGCTCGATGCGTGGTCGGTCTGGGATCGATCCCCGTCGGTGGGCCCATTAGGCTATTTCTCCTCACAGCATATAAAAGATCCCTTGCTTGCTGCTAATCGGAAAGAGTAGCCCATGAAGTGGCGACAGCGGGTTTCCTCTCTCAATATATGTGTGGTCCTTAACCATATGTCTGACACCAAATAACCATAATTAAAATGTGTCTTCTTGTTTTCTTCTTTTTCTTCTTCTTCTTCTTTCGTTGTTACCTTCTTTTTTTTTTCTTTTAAAAAAAATCCTGGACCATAAGGAGTGCATAAAAGGAAATACTATTTTATTTTGAATATAACGTAAGTTGAGTGCGTACGTGCGTGCGTGTATGCGTATGTATATGTGTATGTTTGTATATATGTATGTTTGTTTACACAAGTATGAATATTAATTTTAAGATAAATTGTAAAGCGGTGTATCAGGGCTCCCCAACCCTGGCACTGTCTAATGGTCTGGGGACAATATAGATGAAAAACAAATGTGTTGAGTACGTCGTTAAATAAAACATTTCTTTCTTTCTTTCTTTCTTTCTTTCCAATTAAGGTTCAAGCATGTTGGTCTATTCACTATTCATCAATGACAAATGATTCTGGATTGTGAGAGAAAACCCCCGTTTCAGCCACATACGCTACTATTGGCAATATAAAATATATATATATATACACCATCTTATCCAGATACTAACACATAATTCGGCAATTTCACGTCTATACGGCAGCTCTAGACTAGGTGTACTGAACACAGACAGAGCTGTTTTCACCTGTTAAGAAAATAGTCTTGGTTCTCATAATGTGTTTTTAAATTGTATATATTAATAAATAGCTATTAATCATATAGGTGTTGCACAACAGAAATGCGATACATGCTATCTTTGTTATTCGATGGCATTATATTTTTAAACCAAAATGAAAAGAATTGAGCGTGATTAGGTGCTACAAATCGTAACCGGAGAGACCCGCCAGCGTCTGAACCTAGTTCATACGAGTTTCAGACAATGCAGGTGTGTTTGGAGGGCTGGAATTCCACACTCTTCTTTTTTCATGAGTAATTGTTTTCCTTGCCTACCCAGCTACATAATTACCAGTACCAGTAAAGGAATCCTTATGGGCCGATTTCATATATCTGGCTTTCGAAATACCGGGTTATATCAAAACCTAGGTTTAACACTGGTTTACGTAAAACGCTGCTGAACAACTTGACCAAGACATACACACCCGTGGTGTATTTCACATGTGTAGTGTTTTACCCGTATTTACAAAACCACGCTTTTTGCATGGGTTATCCTCAAATTTGGAAAGGCACATAAGCGAGGAATAGCTTCCATTTCAGCACTTTGTAGTTAAAACTCGTTGCCGGTATATTATTAGAATTCGCGTTCGAGACGGGGAATAGCTACCTCTCTCAATACCCCCCACCCCCACCTCAAATGTGGAGCAAACCTTCACATTGTGTCAAAAATTAGGCCCATATTTGGGCAAAATGTCCTGGCCTCAAAACGTTTCACCATGTATTTCCATCATTTTACTTACAATATTAGCTATAATCCATGTCAAATGCTTACAGAACCCTACATAGCTATTGGTAATAATGCAAATGTCACCATTAAAGGGACATTCCTGAGTTTGCTGCAATATTTTAAGATGTTATCAACTAATAAAATATTTCTACGATTAAACTTACATATAAAATATATTTTCTTCTTTAGAATATTAGTGACTCTATATTAAACGCGTTTCTGGTCGTTCTAATATTTGTACTAGGTTCATTTTCATTTTATTTCCTAAAAAAATAGACGAATTCCAGTTTGGACTTCCTAAAAGCGACCAGAAACACAATGAATATACAGACATTGATATTCTAAACAAGTAAGTTTAATCGTAGAAATATTTTATTAGTCTGAAATATCTTACAATACAACAAACTCGGGAATGTCCCTTTAAAAAAGATCGTTTTCTATATCATTATCTATCATTTTAGTTTGTGGGTTGGTCATTCAATATTTAAAAAAAAAAAATTATATTACAATAATTAAATTATGGTTACAATTATTTCAGTTTCAAGGCATCTAATTGGTCTAGCCATGGCAACTTGATTTCGTTCATTTGTGCATGAATGTAAAAATTATATCATCTATCCATGTCAGATAGCATAATTTCATAGTTGTACTTATTGAATGTTATTGTTCAAGAACATAAAACAAAATTGAAAATAAAATCTTATTATTAATAAAAAATAATAATAAAAAATAAAAATAAATATGAATAAACGTTATTGGCATTTCCCTTTAATTTTAACATAATTTTTTTTTTTTTTTTTTTTGATACTAGTGGTAACCGATCAACTTTCATTACAAGTACTTCCTGTTTGTGTGCAGTTCATACACCATGAAGAAAATGCTTACTTTTACTAATTTTTAAATAACTATATTTATTACCCCCGTGACCACTCATAACAGGGGAAATATTTTCCATAGTTTCTCAATGAGAAATATTCTGCAGTGGTGTGTCACAGAACTTAGTCAACACGATACACACGCGTTTTGGAAACTGTTAAAAGAAAAACAAGACCCTACTCTCCCCCTTTAGACACTGTATGATTACTTCAAAAATATAAACAGCAGTGATGACAACACAACAGAAGAAAAAGATCCAAGTTTTAATATAGATTTTGAGGACACTACCATGCTAAATGAATCAATATTAGAAGAAGAAATACTCGCCGTTGTTAAAAATCTAAAACAACCAATAAAGGCTGCGGAATAGACCAAATAATCAACGAGTATATTAAGCAAACTATCGGCTGTATGGTCCCTGTATATGTTAAGCTTTTTAATTTAGTGTTTGAACATGGCATCTTTCCTGATTCGTGGCTATAAAAGTGGCGATAGAACTGTTCCAGAAAATTATAGACCTATTACTTCACTTAGTTGTCTCGGGAAAATGTTTACATCTGTTTTAAATAATAGACTGAAATTATATTTAGAAACTAATGATTTGCTATCTGAAGTTCAAGCCGGATTCAGGAAGCAGTACTCGGCGAACGATCATATGTTTACATTATATGGACTCATCGAATTGCTAAAAGCACGGAAGAAAAAACTGTATTGTACTTTTATAGATTTTAGCAAGGCATTCGACTCATTATGGAGAACAGGACTTTGGAGTAAACTAATACAAAATGGTATTAATGGTAAATGTTTTAAAGTAATATATAGCATGTATCAGAACATTAAGTCATGCATTAGTGTACATAACACAATGTTAGATTATTTTCAGTGTTCCATTGGTGTTAAACAGGGAGAACATTTATCGCCCCTATTATTCTCCATGTTTCTCAATGATTTAGAGGATACGTTTAAAACTAATGATTGTAATGGCATCCGCATAGATAACATATTCACAGATTCCACTTTGTATACAAATATTGTTCTTTTTGTGTCACTATATGCTGATGACACAGCGCTCTTTGCCGAAAATTATGACGACATGCAGAATTTATTAAATATTTTCGACTCTTATTGTACAAGTGCTAATTTTCAGTGGTAATAAAAAATATTATTCCAAAAAGTTCCATTTAGGAAACACAAATCTAGATAATGTAGAAATATACAAATATCTTGAAATTATATTTCATAAATCCAATAAATTCACTAATACTCGAAAACATCAACATGAACAAGCTCAAAAAGCTATGTATTTTACACTTAGACCAGGAAAACGTTGCCATCTTTCCATTCAATGCCAACTTAAATTATTTGATTGTATGGTTTTACCTATTGCTTTACACGTATGTGAAATTTGGGGTTTTGAAAGTCTGTCTTGCATAGAAAAATTGTATAGCAAATATTTAAAGTTATTATTGCCTGTTAGAAAATCCACCACATTATATATGTTGTATGGAGAACTTGGATGCTTCCCGGTAGATATAACAGTAAAAATAAGAATGATAGGATTTTGGTTTAGGATGATTACTGGGAAGCAGTCCAAGCTATCATCATTAGTGTACAGAATGTTACTGAATGATTACAGTACACATTTTTATGATCACAAATGGATAGCTTTTATGAAATCAATTTTAGATAATATTGGTTGCACATACATATGGTGGTCACAGTGTGAGCGTATTGATAGTGTTTCATTGTTGAAAATGTTGAATTTTTTTTATTTCAACAAAACTCATAGATTAGTTTTTGAAAACATGGTATAGTCATAATTACACTTCATCGAAAGCATCTTGTTACAAAATATTTAAAAGCAGTATACATTCGAAAATTATTTAAATTTATTAGAAGAAAAAACAACATTGGTGCCTATTGTTACGTTTTAGAGTATCAAACCACAGTCTTCCAATAGTTTTTTTTATGTTTGTTTAACGACGCACTCAACACATTATAAGTACGGTTATATCGGCGTCGGACATATGGTTATGTCGAGAAAAACCCCAGTGGTTAGCTGACGGGGATCGATCCTAGACCGACCGCGCATCAGGCGGGCACTGTACCACTGGGCTATGCTGCCCGCTTCCAATAGAGACAGGTAGATGGATACGTAAACCATTACATGATAGATTGTGTTTTTTATATAACACTAACGACATCGGAGATGAATTCCATTATAGAGAGAAAAGGACCGAAATGTGACCGAAATGGATCACAATGGACCAAATTAACGGTGAAATGAGACTGTAGAAATCATAACTGAATTGATAGTACAGCTTAACTTTTACCCAGAATTGTAATTACATACAATGCAATTACTGTTTTATAGTATATTAATATTATGTAAACAATTACCATTGTACATCTAGGACTGCATGTTTGAGTATTAGTATATTTCCCCTATCTGTAATCATTACAACATGTTTTAACAAATAAATTATTACAACTTGATTATTTATTGCACCATCTAATTTAGAACATTAATTGTTTAATGTCAAATGTGATTGTGGTTTTCATATCGGTAATGTTCGTAACTAAATTTGACTTTTACTTTTATTGATTTCTTGTTCGTATTGGAACTTTTAAAAAAACACCTTGGGAAAATGTAAGGTAAGGAGTGGGGGAGTGATGATAGTCTTCCTCCGGTCCGACGAAAGACCGAATAGGTCCAAAAGGGACCGAAAATGATCGACGAAACACCGAAAAGAGCCGACGAAACACCGAAAAGGACTGAAATGGATGGAAGAAACACCGAAATGGACCAACATTTTATTCTGTAAACAATTTACGGAACATTTT
>JAECMU010195561.1:0-21134 GCA_016106625.1 Dracogyra subfuscus
TTTAGAAAATATCATGTTGTAAACAAATTATACTTCCAGTTTTAAAGGGACATTCCTGAGTTTGCTTCAATTTTTAAGATGTTATCGACTAACAAAGACTTTTTAACGATTGTAATTACATATTAAATACTGATGCGCGGTCGGTCTAGGATCGATCCCCGTCAGCTGACCACTGGGGTTTTTTCTAGACATATCCATATGTCCGACGCCGATATAACCGTAATTAAAATGTGTTGAGTGCGTCGTTAAACAAACCAAAAAAACACCAAAAAAACAAACATATTAAATATATTTTTTCAGCATAAAATATTAGTGGCTGTATACTAAACGTTTTAATATTTGGACTAAGTTAAATATAATTTTATTTCTTAAAATATTTTTTTATTTTTATTTTAGTACGTACGAAATTTTTTGATGACAAATTCCAGTTCGGACTTCTTACAAATATTAAACGACCAGAAACACATTGAATATACAGACATTGATATTCTAAACAAGAAAATATATTTGATATGTAGGCCTAAGTTTAATCGTACAAATATTTTATTAGTCGATAACATCTTAAAACATTTCACCAAACTTGGGAATGTCCCTTTAACATAAATACTTAGTATTTTGCTTCAAGGCAAAATATACATTAACACTAAGCTATCTTCTTTAAAGGAGAGTGGGTGGGTAGACAACCATTACATCACAATGAAAAATACGTGTCATACTGCACGTTAAAATAAATATTTAACATTGACTAGCAGTTCAAATAAACTTTATAGATAACATTTGGTGTCGACGCTAATAATCAGTTCTCTTGAATAAATTAAATGTATACCTTATTTTGTAAATAATTATATTCAGCATTTGTTAAAATGGCAGAAAACAATATTAAGGCACAAAAAGGTAATTCTGTTGACACGTGTGCTGTAAAAGTAACAACATAATAGGCCTATACATAGTAAATCACAAAACAGAATAGCAGAACATAAACAAAAGTCCATCTGGATCTGCTAAAAAGATGTTTAACTTACCGTACTGAATATTGCAATATTGTTAAAAAAAAAAGAAATAGTAGTAGGCCTATTAAAATGAAATTGTTTGATGTAACTTATTCTTTGTGGGCGTGCAATTCAATGTATAATCAGACTATCTTTATATTTTCACATTTAAACAGATATACACACACAGATATATAATATATACTATATATACATACACACACATACATACCTACATACCTATATACGATTCTCGTTGTATAGTTTTACCTTTTGAGTTTTTCAACTGAGCGCACGCGTCTCAATTCGGAAGTTGGGGAAATTGCAACGCAACCGTCTGTGGGTGTAGTACAATATACTTCTGTTTATGTTTCCATGTGCCTCGTTGGCCATTGTGCCCGCTCGTTTGCTTTGATAGGCCTACCCTAAATGCTGTACTGCAAATCTTCACATTTATGACTCCGACTTTGTCCCTAAATGTTTTAAAAACAAGCTCTGCTACTTTTTAAGAGAAATTAAATACCAAAAATATCATAGTGTTTTATTATATTATTTTGTCACAGTATTATTATTCGAGGTGGCGCGACACTTTCTGTCGCTAATGTAGCTATTGCTGAACATTTTAACTTTGAGGTCAAAATTGATCCACACGCTGACCGGAGACCAGCAATAGATTTTATTTTGCTAATAAAAAGTAGTTTGTTTTGTTCAACGACACCACTAGAACACATTAATCGGCTACTGGACTTAAAGTTTTAGATAAGAAACCCGCTACATTTTTCCATGAGTAGCAAGATATATTTTATATGCACCATCCTAGATGGACTGCCCATGAAGCAAGCGCTTTACCACTGGGCCATGTCTCGCCCCTTGGCCTAATACACATGCAATAGCAATATATTGCAACTTTGAGAATGCATTTTTACAGCTTGTCAGTATATTTTATGCTAGGGCCATTTGATGTTTAACATTATTATTTCGAGACAGAACCCACTGCCACCAAATAGGCTCCTCCTACTGAAAAAGCAGCATGCAATTTTTTTATGTGCACTTTGCCATAAACGGGGCAGTACATACCAGGGCCCCGTTCCACGAAGCCATCTTGGCCCTAAGATTACCATAAGCGCATAGCTACCCTATGCATTTCAGTTGGGTCTTAGGGTTGAAATCGTTTCGTGGAACGGGGCCTAAGTCCTTTATGTACCAGTTAAGAGGCACAGTTTGAGAAAATCATGAAAGTTCAATGCCGATTGATCCGAGTTTAGAAGAGGGCCTTGTAAGTTGTCAAACCTGTTCCAGATTCTTTTGTTCTTTGTACAATAAAATGTTTTCAATTAATCCTATGATAGAAAAACAGTTTGTTTTGTTTAACAACACGACTGGGGCACATTTATTAATTAATCATCGGTTATTGAATGTAAAACATTTGATAATTCGTACTCGTAGTCGTCAGAGGAAACTTGCTACATTTAATCTAATGCAGCAGGACATATTTCAAAATACATGTACTAGATTTTATGTCGGATGGAGTTTTGTGTTAGGCAGAAGCTGTTTTAATATGCATAACAAATTCCTTAATTAACCCATTTTGAAATTTAATTAGTTTTGGTGTTAAGACATTAATAGAAATGAAAGATGCTAACTTAACAGAATCAATGCAACCTTCTATGGAACGTATATGAGGGAACTTTGATTAACCAATGTTTTTTAATAACCAAGAAACATGTCTGAACTCAAGATTAACCAATTTACTTCTCTGATTAACATTTGTCTTCTATAGACACTTTTAGTTTTGGCGTCAGATGGAAATTATATTTTTGTGCCGGATAGAAAGTAATGTCATACATTTCATCAGTATAATTTTAATGAATATATTATTCCACGACTAGATATATATATAGGTCTTCATCATTATACTTCATTAAGAAATGACCGACATGACTCTTAAAGGTGAATTCCTGACTTTACAGATATTTAAACACGTTCCCTTTCTTAAACGTTTAGTAATGAATAAAACTGGTTATTAATTACATGTACATATTTTTCCTTAGATTATTGTGTACACACCACATGTTTCTCGTGTTTCTAACGTTTAGAGTAGCTTGAACAAGATTTTATTAAACATGTACAGAATTATTCAAGGCAAAATCCAGTTTGAGCTGCTAATTTTAATTTTGGGATCGGACATTTGACCACTTTTGAAATATGCCCAGCATGGGATCTTTTAAATGCATTTTCTCACAGACAGGAAAGCACATACCATGGCCTTTGTCCAGTTGTGGTGCACTGGTTGGAACAAGAAAAACCCAAATAAGTCAAATGGATCTAATGAGGTGGTTCGATCCTGCAACTCAAGCACCTCAACCAACTGAACTAAATCCTGCCCATTCTACAGAATGAATTCTGAGGCTTGCTTAGAATACCGACGCTCATCAGAGAGGCAAGCAAATTACATGACCTCTGTTTATCAAAGGTGCTGGATGTAGCCCAGTGGTAAAGAGTTCGCTTAATACGCAATTGGTGGCCCACTGGGCTATTTCTCGTTCATGCCAGTGCTCCACAACTGGTGTAACATGGGATGTGGTATGTACTATCCTGTCTGTGGGATGGTGCATATAAAAGATATCTCACTGCTAATCAAAAACAGTAGTCCATGATGTGGCAACAGTGGGTTTCCTCTCTATATATATCTGTAGTCCTTAACCATATGTCTGACGCTATATAGCTGTAAATAAAATGTGTTTAGTGCGTCATTAAATAGAACATATCATTCTTTTTTTTTTTTCTTCTTTTTTTTTTGTTTAACGACGCACTCAACACATTATAATTACGGTTATATCGGCGTCGGACATATGGTTATGTCGAGGAAAAAACCCAGTGGTTAGCTGATGGGGATCGATCTTAGAAAGACCGCGCATCAGGCGGGCACTGTACCACTGGGCTATGCTGCCCGCTAACACATCATTCCTTCTTTCCTGTTTATAAACAAACAATAAACACATGAAAGGTATGTGTATATTTATTAAAATACACAGGATCATTGTCTTATATCCTAGATGTCAAAAGAAGAGAAAGTGTAAAAAGCTTCTATAGTTCTTTGATATACTGATCACAAAATTCAGCAATTATTTTGTTTAAATGTCACTTTCAATGAAATGTTCAATAGATTAACAGATTAAAACTTGTTTGATTACTCCTGTATTCCCCACTGGTTCTGAAAAAGAGAAATATATTTTGTGAACATTAAAAAAAGCCTGACTATTAAAATGAAATGAATGAGAATGAAAATAATAACGTTTTACAAAAAGATTGTTCTCAGTTTGCTTCCATTGTTACAGTTTCCAACTAACAAAGCCTTTATCGGCAAATAAATAATATTGAAAATGATAACATCCTGATAACAAAAGACACTACTAGACTAATGTGTGAACAACGCCTTGGCAAGTTATCTTCAACAAGTTTGGAGTTATGCTTCGGAAACGGTGAATGAAAATTTGGTTATTCTGTCTTTTTAACTCAATTTAGACAAAATTATCAGTTATAACCCGTTTTTCTCAAGTCATAATATTATGCTAATTAGTCCGAGAGTACTACTAAAACAGATATATAACCCCTACTCGGCCTAACAAATTTCGGAATAACTAAGATCAAGGGCCATAATTATATCAAATAATGGGTAAATCACTATGAAAATCAAACTTGATCTGTAACTGTACATACTAAGCTTTCTGACAAAATTTCAGATCAAGATCTTGAGGCATTGCAATTTTTTCCCCCAGTAAACTGTGACAGAAGGACGGAGACGAAACATAAAGTCACCTCAGGTAGGACCCGTAATGGACTAAACATATTCTACAAATCATTACTATAATGTTAAGCATGAATACTTACATCTTGGTGCTTAATGCCTAGTTTCTTCTCTATATTTCCTGCTAAAATCTGTGAGCGAAAAGCAAGGTTTTTCGTCTTCTCTATAACTTGCTGATACGGAGACACAGCCTGGGCTCCCATCACAACATGACCCTGAAGGAAAAATATTAATCATTAAAACAAGAGGAAAAATAACATGATCTTGAAGGGTAAATATTAATCACCAAATCTGGGTGAGGGGGCTGGGGGTTTTGGTGGAATAACACACCATGAAGGTTAAATATTAACCACTAAAGCTGGAGAAAAATAATGACCCAGAAGGGTAGATTGTAATCATGAAAGCTTGGGGAAATAACATGACATTTTGTTGAGATTGATGTACAGTAACTATTTAATTACAGATTTATAGCAAACATTATTATAAGGGAGATCACTCTCTAAACAAAATACATGTGTATATATTGGAATTGTGTACCTCTAGATCGAATGCACTCTAAAGCTCAAAAGCTTGAAAGCAAACAAGACATAATCTTTCTAGGTTTTTTCACTGTTTAAGTGACTGGAAGGAAGGAAGGAAGGGAGAACAGTCAAGGCGAGCTGTAGATCACTCTCCTTAATTGAGCCAGGCGAGCAATCGTTCTCCTTATTAAATATGTCCCATGTATTACTATATAATGTTACGTTATATAATGCGCGTACATTTCTGAGACATTTGTTCACAGTTCGATTTTCATGCGTAGTTCAGGTGTGTAATTACTTGCGAGTATGTTTTTCTAACTTCAATTTAATAAACAAAATTCATAGCTAAAATTTAAGGCGATTGATACGCCGCTCGTCTTAAACATTTGAGGCGTGTGCGGAGGCAAGCGCGAGCGATCGCTCGCCTTTCATGGCGAAGATTGGAGGAAGGAAATGTTTTATTTAACAACGCACTTAATACATTTTATTTATAGCATCAGACATATGGGCAAATCCCACAGATATTAAAAAAAAACAATTGTCACAACTTCATGGGCTACTCTTTTCAATTAGAAGCAAGTGATCTTTTGTATGCACCATCCCACAGACAGGGTAGCACATACCACATACTTTGATATAACAGTCATGGTACATTGGCTGGAACAAGAAATAACCATTTATGTGACTGATGATTGAAATTAATTAATTTATTAAACTCCTATAAATGTTAGATGATGAAATACAAACCAGCTTTGAGTCTATTTTTGCGTCAAGACGAGCATTCCTAATAAGATTAACAATCCACCTCTCCGCTTCATCCGGGGTCATGTTCAGTTTCTCGGCCAACATACTGTTGTAAAATATTAAAAACACACATAAAACTAACAATTCTCTACAATTAAATGTCTTGCCTATTATAAACTGATTTGCTGTTATTAATAGTTGACTCATGGATGTTCATCTTAGTGCATGATAAAAAAATATATATATATACAAATTAATTATCTTAATTTTCTAAAAGAAATGTGACATAAATTCTCGATTAATCTACTTGTATCTAAAGAAAATAATAATAAATGTTTTAATTTAACATGGTCGAAAGTTTGTTTTGTTTAAAGACACCACTAGAGCACATCGGCTATTGGATGTCCACCAGGGCTAGCTTTGTCACTCGCCAAATTCACTAATTCTGAATTTTAGGAACTGGCAAATTTTATTTTAATTTCGCAAACAAATTTCAAGTAATACCGTATTTTCCGGATTATAAGCCTCTACTTTTTTTTTTCATATCGGAGGGGCGGTTTATATAATGGTGCGGTTTATATATGAATTTTATTTTCAGTTTCTAATAATGTATAAGTCGCTTCTGTAAGTATGGCGTTTTTTTGCATTTAGAAACTTTAACTGGTTGGCAAAAGCTGAGGCTAAGCGTCGTTGCATTAAATCATTAATCATTATACATGTGCATGTTAATGTGTTTTTAGTAATAATGCTCCCGCGTAACTGGGGCATGCGAGACATCACCCGCTAAAACACGGACCTTTTTGTTATATATTTTATTTATTTATAAGTATCACGTTAGAAATTTAATCAGGGTGCTATCATCTGAGAAATCAGATGCGCGTGCAGACATTTATGCCCCCATATTTTGTAACCTTTGTCACAGTTACTAAACAATGCGCTTGCGTCACCAGTGACTTTACAGACTGCTTGTTTAAAATGCACATGTTTTTTCACAAGATGACTGTAAATATGGGAACTGCGCATGCGTGACCGGTGGTTTTACAGACAGCTTGTTTAAAATACATGTTTTTTATCAAGATGACTGTAAATGTGGGAACAATAAAATGTAACCAGTACTTTTATTTGGAACTATGTATTACCGGTACAGAATCATTTAACACAACCAACTGAACATCAAAAGTCAAAAGGTAAATCTATTACACTCATCCAGCAGATCGCACATGGTGTCTGACCTACATTTGTTTGCATGGCCTTTGTTTATTTCTGCGGCTTATAAAACGGTGCGTCTTATATATGAATGGATCCTCAAAAATGTGTAAAAAACAGGGGTGCGGGTTATACAAGGGTGCGTTATATACTCCGGAAAATACGGTAATTGGTATTTTGTAGGAAAAAACTTTGGGTTTTTTTTGGGAGGTTTATAGATAATTTGGCAAAAGGTTTTGCTCACCCAGAGCTAGCCCTGTCCACATATAGTCTGAGAAAGGAAACCTGCCACATTTTTCCATTAGTATCAAGGGATTTTTTATATGCACCATCACACAGACATGTTAGCACAAACCATAGCCTTTGATATACCAGTCATGGTGCTTAACATGGACGATGATGAACATTCATGGATGCAACTTTAAGCAAAATTTTATGGATCTAGGAAATACATTTGAGGAGAAATGAAGGTAAATCTTCATTAGTAACATGAAAAACTTAACACTGAGATAAACCCAAAAGCAGCCCAAATTCATTTATACACTAACATACCGACAACAAGTGGAATGTGACACAAATATAGCTGGGATGAATAAAGTACTTTATTCAACAACTTTTAAAAAAATTCAAAATTCAGTTACTTTTTTATATTATTTAGCAGGACAACTGTAATTTTGCTGCCTCTAAGTCCGGTGCATAAAAAATATAACATAATACTGTAATGCTAATATTTTGTTATCTATATTCTGAATAGCTACTGAGTCTTGTTACAACAATACTTACTTTATGCTAATACACTCATGTATTCTGCAGAAAGTCTCAAAGATCAACAGTCGAGCATTTTCAATGAAGTCATCCAAACAAGCTGTCAGGAAGAAGTCATTGACCAGAACCTGAAAAACAAGATTATTTATTTAAAAATTTCGAACCATTTAAGAAAAACAGCCCAACCAAGTACAGTTTATGTGGACTTCTTGAGACATCCCAATAGCAACTCCTGCAACTGACCACAGCAATCACAGGCCAAATTATGTCTTCATGTTAAACAACTGTTTCAAAAAATTACTTCGAAAAATTGAGGTACAATTTGCCAATTGTTTTATAAATTCGCAATTGGTGAGTGCCACAGCAAGATCTGAATCAACAATGTCTTTAATTCATTTTCTGCCTTCGACTATATTCAGTTTTTTCCATTAATTACAGGGATTGCAGCAGCTATAAAATGACTATTATATCACTCACCTATTTACTTACATACCCACCTACCCACTAATTTACTTACATACCCAACAACTCAACCACTTACATACATGCCCACCAACTCATCCACTGACACACATACCCAACCACCCATTTACTCATACCCACCCACCCATTTACTTATATACCTACTCACTCACCAATTTACCCAAATACCTACCCACCATTTACTCGCATACCCATTCACTCACTCATTTACTCACACACCTACCTACTCACCCATTTACTCACATACCTATCCTCTTGCTCACATACCTACCCACTTACCCACTTACTCATCATACCTGCCCACTAACCCACTTCATAAATATACCTACCCACTCACATACTACCACTATCTCAGTGAAAGACTTACCGTTTCACATTCCCGCAGTTTTTTCTGTGCTCCATCAAAGTCAAAGTTGACATACAAACACTCCACAAACTCTGTGATAGGGTCTCGGTAAGTGTAGCTTTCCTAAGGAAGTATGAAAATCATCAATATCTTTGATGCAAATTATGGGTATTTATATCAGGTCACAGTCATAATATTCAAAGATCAAGTAATTTTCTAAACAAAACATAAAAGTTTAAATGTTGATAAATTGGCAGGCTGATATAATATAAGCACAAAATTTGTGTAATGTTTGCTATGTAATGAATACTTATATATAACTAGTTAGCAAAAATAATCTGTAACAACACTCTTTCACAAAAATATCTAAGGTTACTGGTTGACAAACAAAGATAAATGCATGGAAATGGATAATAAACAAAATAATTTTTTTATAATTATTAACCAAAATTCAGATCTGTGTTACGAAAATCATGGTTAATAAAATCATAACCTGTAGTGATAAGGACAGGACTATATCTTATTTCTGACCTGCTGAATGACTTTGACGAGATCTTTTAGCACGGCCTTCCTGCGACCCTTGTTGGTGATCACAGCTGTCGTCAGGTATCTCAGAATGTGAGGACACATCGTCTGAATAGCATTCAAATACCTGAAGAAAAAAAACAAATGTCAAAAAATTATTTGAATACCATTTAATTATAATCAAGAATAATCTACATTCTAAACTGAATGATACGTGTCATCAGGGGGAGGACGTAGCCCTGTGGTAAAGTGTTTGCCTGATGCACTGTCAGTCTAGGATCAATCCACGTCGGTGGGCCCATTGGGCTATTTCTCATTCCAGCCAGTGCACCACGATTAATAAATCAATGTACTCTAGTGGTGTATCATTAAACAAAACAAACTTCTTTTTTTAATGTGTCATCAGAGCTATCTTTTTTTTCATTTTACTTCATATAAAACTTATTATATCAAGTTCTGATGATTAAAACACAAATAAAAGTGATATACAAAGAATTGTTCACTGAATTTACATGACCAACACTCAGACTGGATGTATGGATAAAAAATATGCACAAAATCTGTACATAAAACTGACAACTCCAACACTGTAATCAGAGCCAGTGCAAATGGAAAGAAAAAAATGTTTTATTTAACGACGCACTCAACACATTTTAATTACGGTTATATGGCGTCAGACACAGATATTGAGAGAGGTAACCCGCTGTCGCCACTTCATGGGCTACTCTTTCCGATTAGCAGCAAGGTATCTTTTATATGCACCATTCCACAGACAGGATAGCACATACCACGGCCTTAGATATACCAGTCATGGTGCACTGGCTGTGACGAGAAATAGCCCAATGGGCCCACCGATGGGGATCGATCCCAGACTGACCGTGCATCGAGCGAGTGTTGTACCACTGGGCTTCGTCTCGCCCGAGCCAGTGCAAATGAGACAGATAGACACATTATCATACGAAGGTCTTTGGACCAAAATATAATTATATATATGCAATCAAACTGTCATACATAAATTTAACACTGGGTGTAGTAATGGAAAAGAAATCTGCTTTTTAATTAGTAACATTAGTAACTTTACATTAAAGAATATTTTTTCTAACTTTTTTTTTCTCTCAATCAGACCTCTGAACATAATTCCTTTTTCGCCCATAACTCACATGTGGACTGATCTCAAAATCGCAATACCCAAAGAAATGAAAATACTAATCATGGAACACAGGATAGAATGGGAAAATAAGTGAGTCCATTGAGGAGGATTGGCCCTAGACCCACAGAATGTCTAGACCATTTCATTGTTATGTACTTACTCCAGCAATGGCCGTTAATTAAAAAGGTTTACTCACAGCGGCTGGTAGAGAAACATGTCGATGATGAGATCACGACCCTTCTGGTGGTTGAAGAACACAAACAAGCTCCAGTGAATCAACCACGTCCTCTGTTGTAGAGACTGCAGTGCCGACGCAAACGTCTATGGAAAACAAACACCAACCAAAATATTATCATGTTTTACTAACATTATATGATGATAATAATGCATTATTCTTGTTAATTTATACATTTAGAGACTGATTACAAATATTTATGACAAATTTATGATGAAGTTACTTGGATCTATATCTTCGCCAAACGGAAAGTTTACTTACAGACACTGTAGCTAATTTTTGAACCATGGATGTATAATGTTTAACTTATAGTTATTGTGATAAGTTTGCTCTAGATAGCAAGTGGAGACAACCATTGCTGCCAACTAGACTATTTTTACAAAACAGAGCAAGAGATTATTAATATGCACAGAGATGACAGCACATATGAGAAATAAGAAAAACCTAACACGTCCACAAATGGGTATCAAGACAATGACCAATTGCACCTCAGGCAAGTTATACTCTGACCTACATCCTGTCCCATATTTTATTTTTTGAAAACAACCTTGATATTCTGGGGAAGAGACATAGATCTGTGGACAACATACCAATTTATGACATCAGCAGAACTACAACTGTGATGCAACCATTGAATTCAGAAGAATAAAACTCAAGATGTATCAAAGTATTACATAATCCAACATTCCTCAATAATTAATAAAAAATCCAGCAGTATGTCTATTGTTGACGTCTGACATATCGTTAAGAATCACAAAGATATTGAGAGAGGAAACCCGCTGTCACCACTTCATAAGCTACTCTTTTTGATTAGCAGCAAGGGATCTTTTATGTGCACCATCCCACAGACAGGATAACAAATACCACAGCCTTTGATACACCAGTCGTGGTGCACTGGCTGGAGAGAGAAATAGCCCAATGGGCCCACCGACGGGGATCGATTCCAGACTGACCGCGCATTAAAGCAAATGCTTTACCACTGGGCTACATTCCGCCCCATTGTTGATAGAAGGCTTTCAGGTATTTAATTGCAGTGAATGTCGGAACCACTCACATTTGAATCAATGATATCTTTCAATCTCTGGAGATCTTCCAAGGCCACGTCCCAGTTCTGCATGAGAATCTCAGAGGCCAGCTTGCCCCACAGTGCATTCAGGAAGTTCTTGTCTGTCGGTGGCAGCTGAAATTAAACAAATTATAAATAAGAAAAAAATATAATTCAGATCAAAACCATCTATTAATGACAAAGGGAACAGTTTCAGAAAGTCCTTGGCAGTCAGTGGGAAGTGATATTAACCAAATTATACATCATAAGCAAACAAAATATGATTTAGATTAAAACCATCTCAGGGTATAATCTACCATACATTTTGGGGCCGGTGAAAGGCCCCATTCCCCTAATGTAAATTCCCAATCCAATACCAAACTTTTCCCAATTACAACCTAACAGTTTCCCCAATTAGAATTTCCAAAGTTGCTAAGTTAAAGAAAGAAACGGCTGTTTTTACGATACTGCTTTAATGGGTTGTGATGACTTTTTTCAACAATAGCCTATAGCAAAACGATTGAGGCAAGCAATAAACTACTCGCCAGTTGTAAGTTTTAGGCAAGTATGAGGCACACGCAAGTCGCTACTCGCCTCTCATGGAGAGGCCTGGCATTATTGATTATTTTAGAAAATCCCTTTTTTTTGGTATTTGAAACGTTAATTTTTTCCCAATTGACCAAAAATGGACCCTTAAAAAATGGTCTAGATTATACCCTGCATCTAAAAAGTGAGCGCATGAGCATATATAAAAATAACATTGACCTTTTCCATTACTACAGCCCAGGGCTTATTCCAAAGGTCAGTTAACTGGTTGTCGTTGATACTGTTTTAGATTTAAGCGATTTGCATTAAATCACATCTAAAGTCTTAACACCAAGACTTACACATGTCAAAATATTACTGTAATAAACAATATGTACACTGTTATGCTAAGTAATATAATAACTAAATGCACTGTATGTTTTGGTAAAATGATGGGTTTATTTTTTTTTCAGATTTAAATTTATTTATTTTTTAATTATATTAGTAGCCTACTACTGTAGCATTTACAATAGCCGAATTAAATCACACCTGTGTGTGCTTCGTCCATTCCCGCGGAAATCCAATAATGGAGATTGTACCCCTTCTTGCATTGCCACAAAGAGGACTTCCACCCCATCTGGGTTTATATACTAAAGCATGCGCAATTCTACCTTTATTTTCTTTGTATTGCATTATTTGTTTTTGCTTTAGAGACAATGCAAGTCAAGCTGTATACCACGGATGTTCTAACATTTTGTTTTCACCCCTGTATTAAATATGAGATTAAATCAGGGAATAATTTGTACAGAACAAAAATGGTTAGCAGTTGCTGCTAATCATTTTCTGATTTGATTAGCACATTTGTAAATTTAATTAGCAGTTTAGACGTAGGCTCAAGCATGTAAGTTATGGACAACACAATGACTTTCTTCAGAGAGATTTTGTGATCTACATGTTTTCAGGATGTATTCTAAGCAATAAGATATACTGCAGTGTGTAAATAAATCATCATTTGATGTGTACCTTAATAAAATGATTTGTGTACCTTGATTGAAAGTTCCAGTGTTACTGTTTTGATGTACTGGCTAAGAATTAGAGGACAAAATATTCTTCAACTTTTTAAAGCATTTATTGAAACAATGAAAGGAAATAGCAAATTCAGGTTATTTTTTAAAAGGCCTCTGAAGCACATATTTGTAAATATGTGCATACTGGAAATGGAAAAGATTAAAACTCATTTTCCACTTTTGCCTTCGGTCAATTTTGCAATTGCCAATTCACTGGTTTCCGTTTGAAGGAAACTGACTATATATGGTGATCACATGATTAGTATTCAACAAAAAATATTCTAGTTTTGATTTTGGCTGTGCATTTAAATTACAAAGTGATAAATGCAGGGCTAGCTGAATTTGAGAAGGGCCAGTAAGATTTGTCTTCAACTGGCGATCTTGGTTTTCATGTTAATTTTCAACCTTGATTATTGTGTTTATACTCTGTTCAAGGTCTACCAGTAGTAGTACAAATTAAAACACAAAAAACTAGGGTACATTACCAGTATCTTCTGTATTATAAAGATTCAAGAGTAATTGGAGAAAACTTGGAGTGTTGTTGGTTTGTTTAACGACGCACTCAACACATTATAATTACGGTTATATCGGTGTCAGACATATGGTTATGTCGAGAGAAAAACACCAGTGGTTAGCTGATGGGGATCGATCCTAGACCGACCGTGCATCATGTGGGCACTGTACCACTGGGCAATGCTGCCCGCCCCAAACTTGGAGTGAGCCAACCCAATGAAAGAGAAAGTAGGAACAGGAAGCAGACGACTTATTGGAAGATTTTAGCCATCCCATTGGCTGGTGGGTTGTTTCGGACCAGACTAATATCCCATGAGGAATATGCTATTGTTTGAGGTCAGGTGAAGTAGAAAAGAAACAGAATCGTAAAATGCACACTCACCAACACACGGACAAAGTAGAGATATTCGGCCGCTCCCGAGTAGTTTCCACATTCATACTGGAACTTGGCGTAGTTGTATAAGGTGTCGACCATATCAGACCGGAACTGTTAAAACAAAATAACAATTATTAATTGAAATAAAACAATAAATGAAATCATAGTTGAACCTTTTGTTACCAAACATATACTAATGTGCTGTTGACAAAATTTAACTGTCTACTTGTCATTCCACTCACTAAATGTAGTGTTGGAATTTTAAAAAAAAACCTAAACCTAAACCTAAGATTTTTTAACGTACACGTTCAGAGCAAGCTGTTGTAGCATACGCCTGTCGCAGTCGCAGGGACCGGACGTGGCCGGTTTCCTCCGCCTGTGACAGGAGAGGTGTGGGGGAGGGTAAGAGGGGATCACCTGCGCTATCACTGTATCAGGTTCAAGGGAGAACCAGTAGCCCAATCGACTTGGTGACAGGTGGGGTTTTGTGGGTGCTATGGAATGTTGATACCTCAATTGGTATGTCCGAAAGGATTATGTGCGCAATTTAACTTGAAGGAAATTTGGCGCAATTTTGATGGTCGTTCTAAATTGAAACGAAAGAGAGAGCTAAGATTTGATCTTTAGTAGTCCGAATGAGCTCAATTTTTTTGTTTTAAGTGTTTATATTTACATCAGCTTCTAGTTTACTAAATGTCAATAGGAACTGATGTTTATGCAATAACTAAATATACTTACACCATGTTCTTTGTGGAGAAAGTCGAACAACTGTCGTCCATCTCTGCAAATTACAACAAAAAGCTTAGATTTATAATACATTTTTACATGTCCTGTAACTTCACCATTATTCAAACATAACTTCACCATTATTCAAACAAGGTTTACATTTAGTTGTTTAAAGAATATTTAATTTGGACCTCGTATATTAAACAGAACTTGAAAGTGAAGGTGTTAAAAAGTTTTGAGAAGGACCTCAAAGTAAGTACCGGTAACTATAAAATAGAAAGGGTGCCTTTCAAGAAACTGAAAATAATATCACAAATAACACTTTCAAAATAGTTCAAAGAATATTTTGATTTATGAAAAAAGTAAAATATATATTGATATCTATACATTGATTCTATTTAATAACTTATGACAATATTTGGAAAGTATTTTAAAACCACAGTAAACCATCTATCATGTAGTTTAACATTCAACGTACCGTGAGCTCTGAATTTGTCGTGCAACCTCTGGATCTTCAAAAATAGTGGTGATAATTTCGGTATCTGCCTGGAGCTTCTTTAATTGAGAAACAACCTGTTGCCTCTTTTCTTTCAATGCTACAAACATAAAGACATATTTTAATTGAAATATCCACAGGATGAGTGACCAATTAAATGTGCAATTTGTCAGCTTTATACATGTTCAGTTTATTTTTAGGTAATTGATAATGAAATGGATGTCAAAGTCCATAGTAGAAGGAAAATAAAAACAATCATTGGTTTAGCCAGAAATCAGGACATAGTCTTTCTGTGTTCTCTCCATTTTTAGATTTGTTTTTTTAAATAACTGTTTAACTTGGAAGCTAATTACAACTGCAATATTCTCAAATTATATATACAGTAGAATCTCATTGGTTCAAACACCTACAGTAATAGTCGAACCTACAGGTATTCTCAAACAAAGTCCCAGTTTTTCTCTGTATTAAACCCTTTTATTTTGGTGCTGATTGGTCAAATATTGCTGGGGTCAAACAGAAGCTTTCTCTCTCACCAATGTATTGGTCTGAACTGTAAAATTAAACATATTTCGCTCGTGAAAGATGATTTTAAAAACCGTTGTGCCAAACAAGCTGTGATCACCAACTTATCATTGTATTACCACTTTGTGAACAATGACAATCATGTTCCAGTTTTATACATTCTCTATTATATGATTTTGTCAATCATATTTCATATTTACCATTTCTCAATGTGGCCAGTATGTCGCAAAAGATTCTACAGCAGCATAATAAAGAACTTTTTAAATTAATAAATATTTATAAATACAGACTACCAGTGTGTTTGTTATTTGTTTATTTAACAGTGATAAATAATTGTTACACATATTTATCCCATCTGATATTTGATGTCGACTTTGTTACTCATGAGTCAATCTGACCATCTCACCCAAGCCAGATTTACAGAAATATGCGAGGGTGTCCAATTGATTTTTGTGTTACAGAAGAATCCGACAAGGGCTGAATGCATGGTTCAAACAAACTTTGATGCATCAACAGTGGTCGAGATAATGAGTTTCTACTATATACAAAAACTTTTTTACTTTTTTTCGGTTTGTTTAACGACGCACTCAACACATTATAAGTACGGTTATATAGGACATATGGTTGTCGCGAAAAAACCCAGTGGTTAGCTGACAGGGATCGATCCTAGACCGACCGTGCATCAGGCGGGCACTGTACCACTGGGCTATGCTGCCCGCTTACAAAAACTATGCATAGAATCAATTAATTTATAGTTATATATTATGAACATGGAAAAATTAAAAAAGAACTATTTTGCATTCCAAGCAATATTTGAGAAAATAATTTTAAGCCTGGTACTGATTGGTAGGTAACATAATTTATAAGGGATGCTACCCCTGCATGAAATTATGTAACCTGATATAAAAATGTCAAAACACATTCTTAATGCCCAACCACTTACGCCAAATGACATTCACAATTAAATAGCCTAAAGTCCTAACTACACTGTTAAATTACTATCCGTCGTTCAATTACAGTTAGATTTCCTCCATATTTTGTACAGACAACAACGGTGAATTTTTTTTATTTTACAATGAAATAGATGGCACATAAAAACATAACAATGTCACCTATATCAATTTCACTGAAATCTCCTAGGACTAAAAGCATGTAATTTTTCGCCATCTGCATTTTGCTTTTTACAGAATATTCTTCAAAGTGTGTGATGTAATTAATATGACATCATACTTCATAGTGATTGCTTTATACTGTAACGCATGTCATGAATTTGTTACATTACGTCACAACCTTACAACCCTGATGGAGAGTATTCCACAAAAAAAATTAATAGTTAAATGGCAGTCTATATGATTTTTTGTCCTAGCTGATTTCAGCAAAGTCTATATTGGTGACACGGTTACTATCGAATATGTTGAATCTATGTCATTGTAATGGTTTTTTCACGATTTTTGTCTGGACAAAATATTGGGGGAAATCTAACAGTAATTAAAGGTAGGACAGTAATTTATTGTAGTTGTTAATAATACAGTTAGGACTTTAGCTAGATTCTGTACACACACATACTTTCTGGTACACTTGAATCTGGGTAGAGTGTCTTGTGCACATCCATGGCAAAGTCCACCATGTTGGTGTTGCTGAGGAGTTCCAACTTTCCACATAACATTTCCTTTTCATCATGGAGCTGAAATAAAGATTTGATATCAATAAAGTAATACAAATAAGAAGCAACCAACATAAGCAAATACTTATTTCTGTCAAAACATTAAAACTTAATTAAAAGAAATTAAATACTACAGCAGTGTTCTCGCTGCTCCATCTAAGCGGGCAACCCACTACACCATTGCATTTTGACACCCTCCTTTCACATCCTGCCAATATATGGTAACCAAGCTTTCCTTCTGTTTTTTGGAAGGGTGTGGTGTCGCACAGCCACTCTCCTTTAATTTTCACCCAGCGAGAACACTACAGCTTTTAATGTATATATGCCTAAAAAAGGCAAGTAAACGTGAATGTTCATCCAAAATGTTCCATAATGATCAGTTTACAATCAATGAATTTCTTTTTTATTACCTTTTTGTATACCAATGATTTTGAGTACTTACATATACAACTGGCCTGAAAAACTATTCTAAAGCTTATAGACCAACCTGAAAACAGTTGAAGACTTCGAAATTTATAGAGAACACTTTTTAGATTCTGTGCCCAGTGAGCACTGGAACTCATCAGAAACCATTGTTGTGTTTTTGTAATCATATCAATGGTGGATTGTTACATGATATTATGATGATACTGCATAAGCCAACTTAAGCTCCATGACTTTGTTGACATGCTACTGCAATAAATCATTCCCATGTAATCAAGGGACCTACAAACCAGTGTTCTTGCTGCTACATTTATCTGCTCTACTATTGTATTTTGCCACGCCTTTTAGTTTTTTGCACCTCTTTATTTCTGCACATACTGCTATATTTTACAGCACCCAGCTCCACTATAGCCTATTTTAAAATGCAAATTGTTTTCACGCATTGGAAATAAAAAGAAATGAGCTGTGGTATATACGAAAACACAACTGACAAAAAACTTAAGTAGCTTACAACAGTTAACATAATGCAATTTAATAATATTTTAAACAGCCTCTATTGCGTACCATACCAGTATCCATTTGTATGTTTGATACATACAATAAAGGTTATATTTTTATTTGAGTTATAAATACATTTAATGTTTTGTTTCGGCAATCCGAGACTAAAAAAACACCTATTTAATGCCAAATTTGTTATTCTCTTTTTTTTGTCCAGTAACTTGTCTGATACTGTCCTCAATTGCAGATGTATTTGATCATAACTGATTATTCTTATTTACTGTCATTTGTTTATTCAGTAATTCTTTATAAAATATTAGAAACATCATCGCTTATAAAATAATTTATCTTGGGTGCCAAATAATATATACACAGCTTTACAAAAACAACACTACTTTTTATCAGCTAGGGAAATCAATGTGATCCAATTCATTTGATGAGGATAAAAAGAAAAATAACAAAAATTCATCACACATTAGGGGGATCACTTTTTAAAAAAATAAAGGAAGGAAAGAAATATTTTATTTAAAGACGTACTCAATGTACGGTTATATGGACAAGGACCACACATATATTGAGAGGAAACCTGTCACCACTTCATGAGCTACTCTTTATGCACCATCCCACAGACAGGAGAGTGCATACCACAACCTTTGTTGCATCAGTTGTGGAGGTTTGGCTAGAATGAGAAATAGTCCAATGGGCCCACCAACAAATCAATCCTAGATCGATTGCGTATCAGCAAAATTAATGGCCGTGAATGTCAGACAGACAATATCTCTGGTTCAGCTAATGGTACATAAATGATGAGTTTGCTTTTTTGTACCAGATACCGAGGGGCAAAATAAGGTGTAGGTTTTGCCACAAAGTCGATCAACACAACAATACATGATAACAAAGATTTCCTTTTCAGTTTGTTGGGGTGTTTTTTTTTTTGGAGGGGGACTGTGAGATGGGGAGGGTCACGCAACCGCCATCCTTTAATTTTCACCCAGCAAGAACATTGTGTACTTACTAAAATATTGCAGTGGCTGTATTAGTGATTAATATGTAAAATATTTATAAACAAACTTAAAAATGATTACTTAAAAGGTATTTAACTCGGTGTTCAACAAATGTCTGAGACACTTTGGCTAGTCATAAGTTATTTCATACCCTAGTCATTTCGTACCACTGTGAAGTCATTTTGAACCCCAGTCATTTCGTACCAGTACATATCAATGTTTGTTACTGTAACCAAAATCAGATATAGAGTTTGTACCTGATCCGTCAGTGGGGTTACAGGCTAAAATGGAACCATGCCAAAACAGAACCATTTTCTTTGGCAAAAACAGAACCATTTTTGTTGGCGAAACGGAACCTATCATGGCTAAAACAGCACCATATATAAATATATATAACATGTTATTTTTAATTTTAGAGTTCACAGTGATGAATAGGGGTTGGGGTGAATTCGTAAGTCATAGACTTGCCACACTGTGGGAATCGCAAATGAAAGATCTCTTGCTGCCTATCATAAAAGAGTTGCATATGTGGCAACAGCAGGTTTTCTCTAAAAACTGTGTCAGAATGACCATATGTTTGACATCCAAAAGCATTAAGACGGATCTGTATGGTGGGGTTAATTATAACAACAACAACACAACACCCACTGGGAGCGAGCCTGAACAGTTATCTGATGGAAACATGTAAATAAATTTACCTGACCTGAAGATTGTTTGTGCAACTATGAGAAGTGACACAAAAACATTTATTTTTTCTTTAAATAAATAACTTTTCATTTGAGTTCATTTGTTTTGTTGGGGTGTTTTTTTTTGTTGTCTTATTTACTATTCTTCAAATAAAATTCAATTTTGGTGCCGCTTTAGCCATAAATTTTGGTGCCATTTTAGCCAACGCAGGTTTCATTTTGTCCAATTTGGTGCCGTTTTCACTAGGTGCCATTTAGCTATAACCCCATCAGTGACCCCCCACACACACACCCAAAGTCGTTCCTTTAGGCATAGATAGTATTTACTACTAAGTACCAATTTCGATGTTTTGTGAAATGGCTCCAGATAATTACTCTTTACTCTCTCTCTCTCTTATTATCATTATGTGTGGTTCCATTTTAGCCAATACAGTGCGATTATAGCCATAATCGGTTCCATTTTGCCCACATAAATGGTTCCGTTTTAGCCTGTTCCCCAAACTTACAAAGCGACCAGGGCAGGGCATGAAGGGACCAAATCAGGTACAAAATGACCATGGTACAAAGTGACTTAGTTCACCAAGATAAACCTCATGTGCCAGCATAAACGGCGAAGTTTACCTTGTCAACAGATTAGCAAATTCCGGACAACGGTTCCGAGGAATTTTGCTCTGAACGAAATTGCGGTTAAAATAACGATTACCATCACATTTTTACACCCTAAGGGCCTAATCGTATATTGTGATCTATTTCGAGCTCACTGAGACCAAGAAATAATTACTTTGAAACAATCTTCACTTTGAATTAAAGGAAAAAGT
>JAECMU010195569.1:0-37282 GCA_016106625.1 Dracogyra subfuscus
AAGAAGTCTATGTAGAAGCCTTACACTTCACCAATGAACTGTCTGGTTAGTTAGTGATAAAGAAGTCTTATGTAAAGAAGTTAGTATATTATCTTTACACTTCACAACTGAACTAGTGATAAAGGTAGTACTAAAGCAAATAACGTCCAGCTGTATCAAAGTTTGAGGTGCACCCAACGTTTAACAGAGCAGTTAGTACCATAAGTCCTGTGATTGATAATAAATGTGAGTGTGATGGTTGTAAAAAATAATTAGTATCATCTGGGCAAAAAAGTTATGCAATTTTATTTCATCTAGTACCACTGTGTCAGGTAACTTTGTGCTTGAAAATTGAATGGGGTACAAAAATTCTGTGCAAAGTTAGGGTAGTCATAGATGCTACTCGTTATCTCCGAAATAAGCAGCTTCACCCCCAATTTTTTCGGATTCACTAAGTTTGAGGGGTATATTTCGACTGGGATAGTGCAGGTATGAGTTTTAGCCACATTTGTTACTATTGTCATCTATAGGATTGGATTTGATGGTATACACACTAAAGAAGTTGGTGTAGTAGCCTTACACTTACCCACTGAATTATGCACTCACTCTGTATGAGCTGGCCCACTTCTTATTAAACTTTCAGTCTAGACTCACAACTTTAATAACAACTCGAGTCTTTAACACCATGACAACGCCATAAAAACTAAATGCATTTAATGTCATTAAAGATTTAAGTCTAGATGTTAAAGTTTTATAAGCACAAACCCTGGAAATGGTATTTGAAACCAGCACCTACATGTAACGGCATTTAAACTGATGCTATAATCATTGCTCATAAATTTAAAAAGCCAGGGCCCATATTTTCGAAGCTATCTTAGCCTACGAAATCGTAAAATCATCGTAAACTATGATGTCACTATGGCGTATGCTGTAGTAACGTCACAACCTACGACGGTTTTACGATTTTTTAGTGCTAAGATGCCTTCAAACATATGAGCCCAGTAATTGTGTCAAGTTTTTAGGACATGAGCTGTTTAATCACTCACTTTAGAATCTTTGTAGCTGGTGAGTTTTGCCTGGATAAACTTGAAGGCCATCTTCTTGAGCTTCTTTTCGCCAGGTGCACAGCACTTTATTTCTGCAAACAGCGATGCTCCCGGATCATGCTGAAAACAGGGATCAATAACAGTTAAGACTTTAACTTAAACTTACAAGCTTGCCATATATTATATTATAATACACCATATCCAAACCAAAAACAAAATGTTTTTTATTACGAACAGACCGTGTCATAAAAATATTTTTGACGAAAGTCATTAATTGCTCCCGTAACTTAGATTGCAGCTATTTAAGATATTACCAGATTGAAGAAGTTTGTTTTGTTTAACAACACCACTAGAGCACATTGATTAATCAATCATTGGCTACTGGATGTCAAACATTTGGTAATTCTGACTCGTAGTCAACAATTTTGTTTTGTTTTTTTTGTTTGTTTAACGATGCACTCAACACATTATAATTACGGATATATCAGTGTCGGACATATGGTTATGTCGAGAAAACCCCCAGTGTTTAGCGGACGGGGATTGATCCTAGACCGACCGCGCATCAGGCAGGCACTGTACCACTGGGCTATGCTGCCTGCTCGTAGTCAACAAAGGAAACCTGCTAATTTCCCTAATGCAGAAAGGGATCTTTTATATGCACTTTCCCTCAGACAGGAAAGTACATACCACAGCCTTTGACCAGTTGTGGTACACTGGCTAGAACACGCCCCCCAAAAAAAACAAATCAGTTGAATGGATTCACTGAGGTAGTAAGATCTTGCGAAGCAAGCACTGACCGAGCTAAAGCCTGCCCCTTACCATAATGAGCAATGGTATTTAATTCTTTTATAATTAATTTTTTTCTTCAATTTTTTAAACGTTTTTATTCCACACGCTAAGAGGAATTAAAAAGTACTCTCCTTAAACTAGTCCAAGGAGAGTGATGGGGAGCAAGAGTGATAGCTCCTCTTAAATGGCAAGGTCTGGACCAACATGAAAATATAGAAACTGGTATGTATTGGAATAAAATTTAAAAAAATTGAAATATATCTGACACATATCAAATAAATTCAATACATTTTGTTTTGTAGAATAAAAATAAATCAATAAACAGATTTTTTTTTAAATAAAAGAAAACAAACTGTATTCCAATTCCAGATTTTTTTTTTTTTTTAAATTCTTACATACAGTGAGCCATATAGCCAAGAAATACCATAAGCCATGCTCCCTGGATAATGTTTTAACTATGAGTGCACTGAACTGAAACTGAACTGAAACAAGGGTTCTTTCACATTAGTGAAATGCTCACTCTCCACAAATAACACTCACAGCACTGGCGATTTCATTAAGTGTTTTGTTTGATTTCACAATGAATTTCACTTCTGATCGGATGTCATCCTCCCAGTTCTGCCATTCCATCATGGCTGACAGTGGGTAGTCAAACGACAACAGTGGACGTTCTGAAGTAAAAATCACAAATGGGTACAAATCACATAACTACCATATATACTGTAAATCATGAAATATTAGCGACCTTAAATTTTAGCGAATGACCCACCAGACATATTAGCGACATCAAACTTTAGCGAGGTCGGCAAATCAAAATATTAGTAATAATAATACTATACTTTTAGTGAAAGACTTTTAAGATGAGCCGATGAAAAGAACACGTAAAACAACACCTACTGGTATTATAACATTATGCAACATGCACCATTTCCGATCGAATAAAGCTACTCGTCTCCAACTTAATTTGTGTACAAACGTTGTCCGCACTATTTCTGGTTAGCCACAAACATTTAAATAAAGCTGGTTACCTACGTTGTGACTTGTGTTAAAACATAACGTTGCCATAAAAGACAAAACACTTGTAACTGTTGTTTGTTTAATTTATTGTTTAAGTAATTGCATGTTCCTGATCATGTTGTTTGTTCAGTTAATCACTAATGACGCCATCGCACAGCATCCTCCAATCACGTTTATCGTAACAATCGACCGACTCTGTAGAGGTTTTAATACGGTTTTTGCCGAGGTATAATTAGAGCTCAGTTATTGTTCCCAGTGGCGTGTATTGTTTTATACTAAATAAAGAAAATTGTGTTTTAGTGACCATTATACCATTACTAGTAAACAGAGTAAACTAGTAAACAGAGACTGTCTGCACAGAGGTTGGGTAAAAGCCGGAATTGTTGGTGCAGTGGATCTTATCGTTGATCATTAGTGACCGGGCCCGGGACAATGCATAAAGAAATTGATGACTTTCTGTATGAACTTGACGTGTTCCGATGTTACAAACTTTTTAATTGACTAATTTTTATTATTTTTTAATTTTTATTATTATTATTTTTTTTTTTGGTATGCTGTGTCATTTTATGTATACAGGTATTTGTAATGCAGTAAACGTTAATCTTTTAAAAACTTGTTTTGAGTTTGTTTTAATACTATTTAGCGTCATGAAATATTAGCGTTTTGTACGTCCTCTCTAAATTCGCTAAAGTTTTATGCTCGCTAAAATTTTCTGATTTACAGTATTTATTTTTATATATTTGTTAATTATACAAATTTTGTAGTACTAGTAGTGAAAACTGTTTTTGAAATTGAACAAAGATCTTTTGATAAAACAGTTCAAAGTGTATCCATCTTATATTAATTTTTAATTATTATGTTTTTTAAACATTGTTAACAAAAGGTATATGGTCAATAGTTAAGAAACATTAAGAGTGCAGGGGCAGGGGTGTAGTATTAACTGAATGTAGCTTTGTGATCTTCAGAAACAAGACTCCTCACGCTAAACCTACAGCCCATAAAAGGTAATTAACTAAAACTGGAGGTGGGCCATTTGAAATCCATATAGGAAAATAGGTGATCCTTTTCTTTTGCAGGTAGCCTTGATAACAGATCTCAACTATAAGAGTAATGAACATTTGACAGGTAGTTGCTTCCCCATATGACCATATTGCCTTCACAGTCCAATGCCTCAAATATCTTAAGTAATCTAGCAATTAATGAAGATAAAAATGTACCTATTGCACCTCTCTTTAGCACCTCATAAATAATATATTCGTCTGAGTTTGGTATCTTGCGTCTAAGTTGCATCAGAACATCTGCAGCTGTGTTTGTATTATGGACCTGCAAAATAAACACCAACAAACTTAAGGCTGTGAAGACCGAACAGCTAAGTTCTGAACTAAATATCAATACATAATAAGCTGTCTTTTACACACAAAGGGTAATATTAATAAACAGAACTGCTAGCCAGTTGTTTTCCAACATGTTGTTTATTGCATGAATTTATAGTGCACAAGAATATTATACCACGTGACAGCTTATTGTGATATAAATCTTGTGTGCTATGAACAAGTTATTACATATATAATGGTTAACAATTTAAGTTTAATTAAATAAAGTTACTTTGTCTCGAAAGTTAGTTAAATCTGTGGAAATGACAGAACATTGAACATCCTGGCTAGGGAACAGAATAATGTTTTTATTGCATGGTCAGAATGGTCTTTATTACTATAGTAAGAATAAAGAAAGAAAGAAAGAAATGTTTTATTTAACGACGCACTCAACACATTTTATTTACGGTTATATGGCGTCAGACATATGGTTAAGGACCACACAGGTATTGAGAGAGGAAACCCGCTGTTGCCATTTCATGGGCTACTCTTTCCGATTAGCAGCAAGGGATCTTTTATATGCACCATCCCAGACAGGATAGCACATACCACAGTCTTTGATATACCAGTCGTGGTGCACTGGCTGTGACGAGAAATAGCCCAATGGACCCACCAACGGGGATCGATCCCAGACCGTGCAATGAGCGAGCGCTGTACCACTGAGTTACGTCCCGCCCCCTATAGTAAGAATAAATGATTATGCAATAAATTTAAGGTGCTTACCTTAACATTAATACTCTGTCCATTGCTTTCATTCACATGAAATGGAATCATCATGTCACTAAACACACACGACTGAAAGAAGAAAACAGCGCAATGGAATATTACATGAGAATAAAAGCTTCAATCTAGACTAGCATAATATAATATCTTTTACTTTGGCAAAACACAAACACGATGACAGGTTTAACAAGTCAGTTACCTTGATGCCACTCAATGCAGCCAAAAGCCAAAAATGGCTGGTTCATTGGAATGAATGAATGGACAAATGACTGACTGTTTAACGACACCCCAGCACAAATATACACAACCAGTATTGGGTGTCAAAAAAGGTAAGTATATGGAAATGGCTCGTTTTAATAGATGGTGATGTAGTATATACTTACAATGGTTTTCAGTTATAAATATACAATTCATTTAGGAAAGACATATCTGCAAAGGCCAGAGTCAAGTACACCCTCTCCCCCCGATGATCTGAATCGCTCTCTTGTTTTCACTGTGTTTGTCATTTCATTCTCTCTCTCGGACACTGGTATCACTTTCACTCTTGTCTTGCTATAATCTCAACTGGCGACATTCCCCAAACTTAGAATTTAATGTCCTAAAGAGAAGGACTTTCAGATGGTCATCCACGCCATTTGGCAATATGTAATTAACACTGGTAGGTACCACTTAGATTTGCTTCCTTAATTTAGTCTGGTTATCACTGATTAATATAAAGCAGAAAAAAATGTTTTTATTTGGGTTTTTTAATTAAAAAACAAAATCCCACTGTCCTTTTTCCATTCTCGCCTTTAAAATCCATCACATTACTTCCTGATTTGGCAAATCCTCCTATCTTTCAACTTCTTTTGCTGTCCACTTCCACATCCCAGTCCTTATCTCTCCAACAATGACAGGTGTATGTCTATTGTTGTGGCTATTTGTGCCACACACTTGCCATTCCCCATCAGTTTTTAGCTGTGGGCTTGGTCTGACAAGTTCTTGAGTGTTTAGTAGTTACTTCTGGCATTGTTAAGAAGCACATGTAACCACCCACTATACTCCACTACTATTGGCAGTCATCAGTAACTGTTGTACAACTAGTTGCTAGTACAACGAAATACTATTAGTAGTACAACTAAATATTAATGGAGGTGACCACTACTGAACTGAACTGCATCGTATTGGCGTTCCTTTTTCGGTTTGTTATCACAGATACCAGCTGAAGAAATATAAATGACAGAAAACTAAAATAATGTATGGCATTTACTTGCGGTCTCCCTGCATGACTCAAATTGGCCTTTGCTATCTTGGCTGCAGCTTCGTCTATCAAGCTGTCTTTCTGATCACTGGCCTCAATCTGAAAGTATAAAATCAAAATTCATGACCATGTCTTTGTTAACAAATTGTTATACAGAAAAAAACCCTCTAAAACAGGACTCCATTGGGACCAAGACACATGTCCAGTTTAAAAAGGGACTCAGTAAAATGTCCGGTTTCGAGGGATTTCCGGTTTACATGGGTATAGTCTTGATAACTTCCTGCTGGGTTTAAAGTTTGAGGTGCACCCAACTTTTGACAGAGAAGTTAACACAACAATTCCTGTGATTGGTGATAAATGTGAATGTGGCTAATAGTGTGCCTTCTGTTCTCATATATACATAACAATGAGATTAGTAAACATATCTTTAGGTATCCAGATCAAATTTTCAGTGATAAATGTGAGTGTGTTGGTTAAAAAAACAGAAGGTTTCATCTGGGAAAAAACATTTACCCAATTTTATTTCATCTCACTATACAGATCACTTCTGTGTGAGAGTTCATTGATCACGGTCCACTATAGTTCCTAACTGAAACAAATTATGGTTCACATATTCACTTCTAGGAAATGGTGAAGAATTAAAACAATATGTATGTTTAATAGTAAGCCTACTGGCTGTATTTTACCCATGTTATTTTATAATATTGTGCATCGACCTTTTGAGACATAGGTATATAGTGCCGGAGTGAATCGGTTAATGAACCACCTGTTCGGACCAGTAGTACAGCCAGATGCGGTCATATAGCAAAAAACTGAGAAGGAAATGTTCTCAATTTTGGAGTGAAAATAAATGCTTATATAATGTATGTTCACAACGGTGTATGTTGTTAGTGCCAATGATAACCCATTCTATTGGCAATCTTTGTTTGACGTTGGGCAATTTAACATGAGTTTCAATGGCAGATGACATCTATGTAGTGAGACCTAGTACCATTGTGCTTGAAACATGTATAGGGTACCTGTAAAAAAGAAAGTACTCAAATTTGTCCCGAACTAGTACTCAAATTTTGTTCTGAACTAGATACAGCTTCACATCCAATTTCTTTCTCATTCACTTTAAGGGTGAGGAGTGGTAGTACTTATATCCGTGGCATTTATGTCAGTTGATATGCTGCAGGTAGGAATTTTAGCCACATGTTACTACTGTTGTCTATGGGATTTAATTTGGTATCTGTGTTTATATTTCTAAGTGCAGAATGCAGTGTTGTAGGCTGCCTGCCTAGAAGAAATATTCCAGGTGTTTTTTATAGAGACATAAAATTCATTGTTACCTGAAAGATGTACTCATGGTTCTTTATGAGATCAGTAACCACAGCCATTTCGAGAGGCAGCCCGGCTGCATGGCTTGAACCAGTCTACAATTAAAACAGAAAACAGTTCATGCTACTTAAATGCACATTATCACAAAACAAAATATTATGTAGACACTGTTTTAAATAATTAAAGGTTTATTCTGTGTACCAAATTAGAAAACATAAAATAAATATTATGTCAAAACACTATCAGAAATTAAATGCATTTTGGGGATTGTATTGATTTACATAACACAGAAAAGCAATTTTGAACAATTGTGTAATTAGCAAAGCCTCATAAGATATACGACTAAACACAAAGTTATATTTTTTAATTTGCATACATATAAACTAGTAGAAAAATTGGATCACTTTCTCTCTTTATAACCTCAAACTAATGGCATTTCCCCCCTGGTACAATAGACTGGTTGGGTCAAACATTCTAGCACTAGGGGTGGGAATTGGTGAACTGTAAAAAAAGGGGAAATCTAAAGGAGTCCCAGAAATTCTTGAAATCCTAGGTTAAAATCTCTGCCATCTGACACATTTTGGAAGAAAGGAAGGTTAAACTGTGAGGAAACACAATGGTCTATGACAGGAAAACAACTGATCCGAGGAGAATTCCACCCCCGTAGCAGCCAATGGGATGGCTTTAAATCTCCGAAGGGAAAATGCCATTTAGGCTGAGGTGAGGTTAATTTGAACAGAAATAACAATTACATTGTCTGAATCGGTTCTCATCAGTGATGGGGCAAAGCAAGTGGCCAAGTTTTCTACACTCATCTTGTTGGTCTGGAAATACTGAGACACTCTGAAAAGAGTAAACAAAACATCCAAAGCAAACACTTACAGTAGTATAAAATGCATACTCAAATGAACCCAAAATGTCAAAGCCACACTACCTGTGACATAATTATATAATATTAAGTTGAATTTTTCTTTTTCGAATAACGAACTCATCCAAATACTTATCAGAGAATTTGCATATCTAAAGAGCAAGTAATGAACTCTATTAAAAAGAACTCCAAACTAAAACTCTGGTATACAACTCAAATGGATCTGGGAAGACAATTTAAAACAAAATTTATCAACTTGCCAAAAGATACAAACATTAAAAAGTGCAGAACTGAAAAAGCCAAAATTATTTACTGATTTGATATATTTATTACATTGTTATATTTATTAGATCAAAGGACACAACAAACAATACATACTTCCACAGATGTAGAATGAGTTTCTTCAGTGTATTTTTGTTGACTATTGGCAGTTTATCGTGCAGATATCTATACCATGCAAGTTTGTTGTTCATGTCTGTAATGGCTAAAACAATACAAAATATATGCATAATTACAAATAGCATAAATTTTATTCAGTGTCGACTGACCAATTTAATTCGCATGCTTATTTTTCATAATTATATTTGAAAACATGAATAATAATTATTCCCTGTTTTTCAAATATATTTTGACAAATGTATATGCTGAACAAATCTGATACCTCAACCACATTTAAAAATTAACCAGTTACTTTCCTGTCAAACTTTTAACTCAAGATAAGACAAGATTTTAAGTGGGCAAAACATGGCATTTAAGATAATTAAGCAAAATATGTAATGATTTCAACCAATGGCCATACAGGACTTTTTTTTTTTTTTAAAGTGTCAGAAAGGAAGGAAGGGAATGTTTTATTTAACGACACACTCAACACATTTTATTTACAGTTATATGGCGTCAGATATGGTTAAGGACCACAGAGATATTGAGAGGAAACCTGCTGTGTCGCCACTTCATGGGCTACTCTTTTTGATTAGCAGCAAGGGATCATTTATATACACCATCCCATAGACAGGATAATACATACCATGGCCTTTGTTACACCAGTTGTGGTGCACTTCCTGGAACGAGAAATAGCCCAATGGGTCCACCGATGTCAGAAATGTGTCAGTTGTATGCATTTTATCAAACAGGGGCACAGTATGTAGACCAATGGTAAAGTGCTCACTTGATGCGAAGTCGGTTTGGAATCGATCCCTATCAGTGGACTCATTGGGCTTTTCTTATTCCACCCAGTGCACCACAACAGGTATATTAAAGACCCTGGTATGTGCTATCCTGTCTGTGGGATGGTGCACATAAAAGATCCCTTGCTACTAATGGAACAATGTACCAGGTTTACTCTCAGACTATATGTCAAAATTACCAAATGTTTGACATCCAATAGCCGATGATTAAAAAATCAATGTGCTCTAGTGGTGTCAATAAACAAAACAAACTTTAACTTGAACCTTTTAAACCTCTGCAAGCTTCAGGCTACTCAAATGAAAAAACAAACCCCAAAACATATAGAGAATAACTAGTCAATGACGTAGGATATCAGCCTTATTCTGTGAAGAGCGGGCAGCACAGCCCAGTGGTACAGTGCCCGCCTGATACACGGTCGGTCTAGGATCGATCCCCGTCAGCTAACCACTGGGCTTTTTCTTGACATAACCATATGTCCGACGCCGATATAACCGTAATTCTAATGTGTTGAGTGTGTCGTTAAAAAAAAAAAATAATAATAATAAAAAAAAATTCTGTGAAGGGAAGAAAAGAAACCTATATCCTACGTAATTAAATTTATCTTTATCCTGCAGACCATAACAATTGAGGTAAAAAGCTATTATTTCTGTTATTTCAGCTACATTGTACAATGATCTACAGGTCAAATGCGCATTTTCTGTAATGTACCTATTCGTGTGACATCACATGAGTGGTGTCAAAAATCATAATCTGCTGGTATATTATTAATGACTTTGCTTTAATCGGTTGTCATAATTGGTCGATAGAAATAGTGGATGCAGGATAAAACAGAGTGACGTAACGACTCTTACCAGCTGTTCGTATCCACTCTTTATAGAGGTCTCGAGTGAAGAGCGAATCTTCCAGCTGGCGCAGAAACCTTTTGAGGGCATTCGCTACTTCGTTACAGGTCGCCTCCTCCAACTTGACGGCGTAAACATCTGCAGCAAAATTCAACACATGAATCAAAAGAAAGAAAAAACACTAAAAACTTCGCAGTTAAAGGGAAGCCATGATTCTTGCTATCAATCATTCCCCTGAGATTAGTTCAAGGAGAGTAATTTTATCTCTCCTTAGTTTGCAAATTAATATTAAAAAAATAGTACAGTGAAACTCCTCTAAACTGGACACCCTTGGGATCAGGGAAAAAGTCTGATTTAAAAAAAAAAAAATTATTCACAGAATCCCTGTTACATAGTCCTGTCCCCAACCAGGGTGTAATTGAACAACAGGCGGTCAACATGACCTCAAAACTGCTTTTTCTTTCTTTTTAATTTTGAATAATACAACCTATCGATGATAAAGTAATCTCTATATTAAAATAGAAGTATTTATAAATATACAGCGGATTCCATCCAATCGCATACTGGTTAATATAATAATTCGGTTATTTGCATAGAATATTGCTACACAGAACCATTTAGCATTCAAACAGTACAAATTAAACTGTTTAATTTAATAGATTAAGCAACTTATTCTGGCTATTTGCATATTAAAAGCAGATTTCTTTTTTATTTTGGCATAAAATCTTTCATATTTACTCCAAATCAATTATAATTAGTCTTAACTGTTAAAAAGTCTAATTTTAAGAGATATCCAGTTTAGAGAGGTTCTCTTATGTACAGATATTTAAAAACGGACCATAAAAAATGTCTGGTTTTGAGGGAATTCTGATTTACAGAGGGTCTGGTTTTGAGAGGTTTTACTGTACTAAAAAGGATTAATATTAATGCTCAGCATGGCAATATCTTAGATGGCTCTCCATAATATTTAGAGAGCAATTGATCACCCCTAAATTATTTTCATGGTGAGATTAGAAACAGTATGCTAGAAACAAGTAAACAATATTTTATTTTCTTATTCTTTAAATATAAGTTATCAACTAGTACCAATTTTATTTTCTGAAAAAAGAGAGAGAAAAAAAAGCCACTTTCAAATCTATCCAAAAATTTCATGTCGGTAAGAAAACTTTACCAAATTAAATGCTTTAAAACTTGTTTTATTAAGACTATAAATCAACGAATCCCAACTTGGCTTCTATCACTACATGAGCCAAAAACTACCTGCTTTCTAATAGGGAATAAAAGGGATTTAAACTTTTCTATAAACTGTAAATGATCTATAATACCAACCTGCTTTCAGTCTGTTAAGTAATGACTCTATACGACTGTTCGTGGCGGCTTCCCGATAAATACCTCCATCTTTCATTCCTAAAACAAACCAACATAAACACATGACAATATGCTAAGATAAAGTATCTTGGTAGATGGTGTTGCATGCAATATTATAAGTCAGAAAGTATATATGTGAAGTGTGGGAGTGTGTTGGATATTTGGGGGTTGGAGGAATAAAATCCTCAGACACTACCACTATGAATTATCAAGCCAAGACTTCATTAAGCAGTGTATCTGCCAGAAAGACGTTTTTGGGTATGGCACTATGGAACTGAATACAACCATAGACAACAGGGGTATGGGTAGGGTTGTCTCCGCCAGAAAAAAAAATTGGTTAAGTTTAGGGTTAGGATTAAAAAAAATCATACGATAATCAGAGTAATTAATTTTGTCAAAAGGTTAATTAAAAAAACCCACCCTCAAACAAAATGTGGGTATAATTGATTGTTGAATGTCAAGCATTTGGTTATTTCTGAGTCTTTAAGAGGAAACCAGCTAAATTTTTCCATCAGTAGTAAAGGATCTTTTATATGCACCATCCCATTGACAAATATCACCAGTCCTGGTGCACTGGCAGGAACAAGAAACAGCCCAATGAGCTCGCCAATGGTGACTGATCCTAGACTGACCACACATCAATCCTAGACAATGAGCACTTTACCACTGGCCTACGTCTCGCTCCTTGAAAAGGCAGAAGATGACACTAGGTTAGAGGCCAGGCTTAAGTATGAAAAGATTATAATAATATGGACTACCTGAATTGTTAATAACTCTTTGATATAATAAATTAAGTGAGCCTCTCACCGTGGACCTGTATATGTCCAATACAGTTGCTGACAATCACTGGCACGTCATCGGCTGTAAGCTGCTGGTCAGAGAGACTGGTCCCACTCACCTGAAACAGCAAATGAACACCGGTTAATTCTATAGCACAGCAATGACATTTACTGTCATGGAAGAGTCGATAGAATCAGATATCTTAATGTTCAACTTGAACATAATATTTAAAACACTGTGAAGAAGTTTGATTTAAATAGTGAGACATAAAGTTTTAAACTTTAGACTTATATTATTTTTAAACAGACCAGTCCTTCTAGATCATGGCAGCACCATTCCCATGGTTAAAGCTGCTATGTCTGGAATATTTATTATTATTTAAGCATTTAGAACAGTTAATCCAGTCACATTTGGTGCATATAACACGCCACACTCAGCATTGGATTCGCTATGCTGGCATTTCCAAGTTAAAAACAAACCCGGTATTTTGAAAGTGGGACACTTTTGTCGGGCCGACAATGGGCTAAAAATAGTACGGATCGGCTATTGTTGCATTACAAAACCGAGCAGTCAAGTTTAGCAGACACTCATGTCAACGTTCTAAACATTGGACTCATACACCTTTTGATTGTTACCTGTTTAAACACTGTTATGCTAATTTTTATTATTCACTACAACTTAAGAATTTTAGGGTTTTAAAGACTTTAAAGAGTATCTTTATATAAAAACAACACAAAAACAAAATAACAATCAAGACCAATTTTCACAGTGTTATTGTTACTAATATCCGTATAAATACAAGTTAACCATTTTATTAAGCACTTTTATAATATCTTAAGTATCACTTTAAAAATCATTCTGTACTACGGTAATATAGGATGTCCAATTAGTTTTGTATAGGCCACACCACAACACACATTATAAAAAGGCGTATGAGTCCGGTGTTTGGAATGTCGCCATGCGTGTCTGCTAAAATTTGCAGCTAACATGCGTTCGGTATTACAGAATGGTGAGCATTGTTTGAACTGGCTAGTAAGCATTTGACGATATGCATTAATGACGACAACTCGCGAGTGAATTAAAAGTGCAGTTATGCTTGTATTTAAACTTAGAACTTGACTGAATACGATTGAAACCAGACATAGCAGCTTTAATGATATTCAATGTCAGGCTAGTAAATAACTACTATTACCATGCCTGATGGCTAGTGAAAAAATGAAGAAGAGTCAAATGTTGCAGTTAGCTGACCCCACCCCAGTGTTAGTGTTTTTAATTTCTATATTCCTCTTTAGATAACATATCTGATTATAACTATTATTTAGTAAAATGATATTAACTAAATGCAAAGTAGGGCTAGTTAATTGTTAATCGTGGCTAGTAAATTTTAGAAATCACTGATCCCACGGCTAGTGGATTTACAAAAACATTCTAGAAGCCCTGCACACAGTTTTAATATTTTCAGACATTAAAGGTTTTTAAGATTCTTTATTATTCACTTAAATTAAAATAAAGAAAACTGTAAAAATCACACAACACACACCATAAGGAATTCATGTTTACATCGTGATGTCAATAAATAAAAACAATCCAAACAAAACACTGGCAATAAATATTAGTGGTTAAATCCCCAGCTGCCTTATCATTAAAAAACAAATATCATGACATCTTAAGTGCCTCAAACCTAACAGAGACACTAATCAAATACTGTAGCCATTTTGTTGCTACTGAATAAAAATTACTGGTGTCGTCTGAAAGGATAATATTTTGTTTTTAAATTTAAACTTATTTGTTGCAAAAACGGTCATGGGTAAGCATTTTGTCTATGGCCAAAACCTTTAAAAATACCAGAGGCAAGAAATTCTTAAATTTGATGCTTGTCACTTACTTTAATAGCACTTTCAAGTGCAGTGAATGCTCTGTCCGTGTCTCTCACCAGATCTGCCTGGAAATACAGATGCCTGAAAACAAACAATTATAAAATGTATTGCACTAGATGATGGTAATACTTGTAATGATGATATGGTGGCAGTAATAATTAGTGGTGATGGTGATAATGATGGAGGTGATGATAATAATGATAATGACAATGGTGGTCAAAGTGATAATATGGGATGATGATGGTGAAAATTATGGCAGTGATAATAATTTATTATTAAACAAAATTCTAATTTTAAAGCATGTTGAAATGGTATTAATTACAGATCTCATCCCTCACCTTCCATGAGTATCAATGACAAAGTGTTTGCCATGTTCCATACATGACTCACAGCTCCCAGTGTCGGCATATTCTGTGAGAAGATACAAATTGCAAAGATGATAAAACAAAAAACAATTTTTTTTTTATACGAACCTTAATCCACCACATAAATATTTCTTACTAAATAATTTCAACAAATGAGCTGCAACATGTATCTGTCTATCACATAATTTTCACAGTAACTTGGATCTACTGACAAAATGAAGTTCAAATGAGGTTAAATTTCTAGTTGTTTTAAAAACTGAACGAAATGCCAGACCATACAATTAAGTGCAAAGCATTGTTGCCAAGACCAATATAACTGAAGAAGTTCTGTAGCTTTCATGGTTTTATTTAAAATATTTATTCTAAACATAAGTTAAAAAAACCCAATTATTATTGTTAATTTGTTTCTCAATATTATAAGTACTGAAACAAATAATTTCAAAAACAAAGAAAAGAAAATTATTCGAATTATTATAAATTTTTTAAAATCAATATGAAATTTAAAAATCAGTGGGAAAAATTAACTGAAGCATGTAAAAAGCTATCTACAGTTTTCTGTAATAGAACAGAAATAGACAGACAGTTTATTCAGTAAAAAGCCTCTGGCCCAAAATACAATCAATTTACATAATTTAAGAGTATGCGCTACATAATTTAGTCACATAACGGTCTGCCATATTATTTTATATGAAGGTAATAGCAAGGGAGTGCATTTATAAATATTCAGTGTAAAAAAAAGTTCACCATTCATTCTCAATCTAAATAAGATAGTATCAGAATTATGATAAATTTAGTAAAAGAAAATTGTTTTCAGATGACATCAGATTAATGAAGATAGGAAAAGAAATAGCAGAATATTAATAGTTTAAAAATGCCTCCTGACCAACTGCTAAAATCAGAGGGTACGGTTAGAGCAACTGAAGAAAGTACTCACTGATTCCTTTGGCTTTTCTTAAATCAATAGTATCTAGTTGGGAATCCTGTAACAGATAACATCAGTGAATGTTAAAAAAAAAGCAAGCAAACAAAAGGTAATACCGTATAACCGGAAATTTTCGAGGATTTTTATTTTCGTGGGTTTCAAGGGTAAGTAATCAAAATCGAAAATATAAATCCTTGAAAATATTTGAAAACATCAACAAATTCTATCTAAAATATTTATTGTGAAACCGATAATGACAATTTACCGGAACATTTTATTTCCTGTCATGCGCAGTTCACCGGATACGACAAGAGAGTAGTATAGTCAAGACAACAAGTTATACTTTAAAAAAAGTTATTGTGTGAATCTCACTGTTTGTAAAATATAATGAAATATTTTTAAATTTCATATATTGTTTTTGTCAATAATTATATCTGTCCTTGCTTGTTAATCACAAAACTGCGCAGTTACACACACGATAATAAATAAACATTACAGATAACCATGCTCAGATTAAACATCAAACACTACGCAGACTGTCTAACAAAACATCTCTCACAAATCGTAATTGGCTTTACAGTGATCAGTCTTGCGAATAGCATACCGGGTATCACAGTGGCCAATTAGGCTGCAGCCGAGTGCTCTATTGTTTAACTTTAACTTTAACTAACAACTGGCAGCCGAAGTGAATCTTTAATCAACAATAACAAGTATTCTCGCAACTAGACTTGTTAAAACTCGAAAATAAAATTACTTTAAATTTAGATGTGTCAAACGACGAAAATAAGAAACCTTGAAATGTTTTTACACCCCAAACCACGAAAAATTAAGACCGCGAAAATTTCCGGTTATACGGTATGGCATATGTATTATATATTATTTTACCTATAAAATATTTACAATTTACAGGAAGTTAAAAAACAAAGAAATTAATCCAAAAGGTTTGCTATTTTGTTGAGTGATCAGATTATTGAAGATTTTTATGTCATGTTATTAATTTGTCAAAGTACATATATCAACTGAGTCTTTGAGTTTGCATAGATATAATTTTAAATGAAATAATAGGTTTTTCATTTTGACAGGCTAAAATTAAAATAAATGTAAAAAATAAAAACCCAACATAAATTTAACAAATAATTTAAAAATATTATTACTGGTAGTAAGTTTCATTGCAATAAAAATTATTATAAAAAATTACTAAAACAAATCCACATACCACAGTTACAAAATGTAACACTCTCCAGTTGAGCATCAGCCACGTTTTCCTCCAGTCCTTGAAAGAAAACAAGTTAGAATAATTTACGTATTTGTTTTTTTATTTCAATTCTACTTAAATACCATTCTCACAAAGTTACAACTACATGTATTAATTAACATTTGGGTCTCAGCAAAACTATCATTACATTAGTTTGTATTATGAAACTAAACTCACAAATACATGTGTAGATACAGTAAATTCCTATCAAATCATAATGAACTTTAATAGTTATCTTTCAATTTAAGCCTCAAACTAAACATTCTGTAATAGATTATATTCTTGCATGTAATGTGAGGCAGAACATATATGCAGGACTCAATATACATCTAAAACTAAAACTTTGTTAACACATGCAGAAATTCAGATCTAGATATGATATGACAAAAATTGCTGTCATTTTCATTATCGTAATATATGTCTGGATAAGCATACAGATACTGCATCTGGTTATGGACATGATTATTTCGATCACTCCATGTAGCAATTGAAATTGTATCTTAATGCCAAACTGCATGTCAGAAGTTTTCAAAAAAAAGCTTCCCATGCTAGTTTTGTTTAGAAATATCTGCTGCCGTACATGTTTGCATTATTTTATAATCATACATATTGTGAACACTACATTTGATTATTAAATCAAATTTAAGTTTGTATAAACCACATGATCTAATCCACATGGCCTAACAACAAGTAACTGGAATCCAGTATTTCTGCTGCAGTTAAATTACACTGCAGTCAGTGTATTTTGTGGGGAACATACATGTGTATTATCATTACTGTGAATATTTCTTAAAGCTAACCCACCCAAAACATACCACACTTGGAACAATATTCATGTAGCGGTTTTGAATATATCAGTATATACCATAACCAAGCCTTTGATGTAGCAAACATAATCCGAAGAATTCAGTAATGGAGATGGATATAATAACCCACCATATTTAGGGTAAAAGTACTATCACTGAACTATATGTAGCTTTTCTCTGAATAAAAAACAATTATAATTATTTTAAGACAAATGCAATACACTGTATCTGATAAAAAGAAGTTAAATCTGTTAAACAGTGACTGTGAACAGTATACATCTTACTTCTGTAATGAGGTTTTTCATGTAGAAGTTACCAGCCAGAGAGAAATCCATCATTCCAACGTGATCCATCACAGAGACCGGGCAAATAAGCTGTGGAAAAAACCATACAAGTGAGATTTAAAAGAAATAAAAATTGTATGTTGCATCAAAGCAGAAGCAAAAACACATGACTAAATTGAAATTGTAGCTGTATTTGCGATTTTTGCATTAGAAAACCAATGGATGATGTGGAAGCATGACTCCAGCATTAAATTAATATCAAATAAAATAAATAGTAAAGAACAGTATGAAAGAACCTCTTTTTTTCAATAACAACTCTACCCCACACATACATAAAATAATATTGATTCTAGCATTAGCCCTCTTGTGCATTAGCATATGGTTTGTATGATTGTGAAAATATATGCATTGATAACTGTGAACAGCCCCTAACAGTCATCACTAAACTGATGGCTTTGGTTTTGAAATTTAAATTGTTTTTGAGGATTTCCTGCATAGATCTATTTCAAAATTAATACTAAACCCACACTAAAGTTTGTTTTGTTTAATGACACTAGAAGAGCACATTAATTTATTAATCATCGGCTATTGGATGTCAAACAATTGAGTAATTATGACATATAGAGTCTTTAGAGACGAAACCTGCAACATTTAGTCCATTAGGAGCAAGGGATTTTTTTATATGCACCATCTCCCAGACAGGATAGTCTATACCATAGCATTTGATATACCAGTCGTGGTGCTCTGGCTGGAACGAGAAATAGCCCTATGGGCCCACCAAGAGGGATCAATTCCAAATTGACTGTACATCAGGCGGATGCTTTACCACTGGGCTACATCCCTCCCCTCAGTAATGGGTATCAAACATTTGGTAATTTTACGTATAGTCTTAGAAAGGAAACCTGCTACATTTTTTACATTAGTAGCAAGGCATCTCTCATATGCTCTATCCCACAGACAGGATAGCACTTACCATGTCCTTTTATAGAACGAGAAACAGCCATGATCTTAGACCAATCACGCATTAAGTGAAGGTTTTGTCACTGGCTACGTCCCACCCTCATTTCACAACAGATACTAAGCCAACATTACACAAATGTTCCAGCTTACCCTGGCAATGGTTCTCATCCACAGCCCTCTTTCAGACTTGTTCTCTGCTCCAAATAAATAAATACGGTTTGCTCCTTTCTTGGTACTCAGTTCAAAGGCTGAAATTTGTCTGCAGAAAAACAACATCAAGGATTTAAAAACATAGAGTATGTAGTACAGGGCAAATAACATAATATGAACAAATATATGCAATAATACGTATATATTAAAGAAGAAATTATTTTAAAACTAAAACAATAGACAATTTAGTATTTAGGTATTATGAATTAAGGTATGGTACAAAATATAAGTGTTCTAACCCAGAATGAGAGCACAGCTTAGTAAATATAGGTACATTTGTGTGTAAGGCAGCTGTTCAGGTTGCATACCACCATTAATTACTCCATGCAGTTCAACACAATTTCTATGTCAGAATATATTCTGTGAAAAATACAACACTATTACGGGGATCATGTGACTCCTAGTTTTAGGGAGTGCTCTCCCTTGACAAGCACTGTGTAAAATGTTTTTAAAAATCAATACTGATTGACCACGGAAATTTCAGTTAGCAACCCTCATGCCAGAGCATTGCCTCATGTTGCTGTTATGCATATGACACTGACAGTACACTACTTGCACATTTGATATCAGATAGTACTAAATATTACAAGTAACTTCACAACCAAAGAGTAATTTAAATACTACTGAGGTCAATCTACTTGTTATAATCAAACAATGATTTCAAAAGAGATATCAGAAATTTGTAAAAAAAAAAATTGTGAGCAACTATTTCCAAACACAGACTTTATTAAGCGGCTACAACAAGTAAAAACACAACATATGTTGGTGTGGTGCCTGCATCAACATCTCTCTCACTAATAATTAACTTCTGTTCAGGTCAGACAATTACTCAGCAAAGCATGTTAGAAACTTAAAAAGCAAATTAACACAAAATAAAATGAATTCAGTGAATTCTGCTTCTCACCTTTCACTGCCAGCAGTAGATTCCTGGGCACAGAGAATCATCTTGCGATCAATGCTGTCTTTAGACTTGGTGCTCTACAACGAGACATGTACTAAGTGTAACCAATGGAAAACAGCAACAATACAGAAAATCTAATCTAATAATTATGGCTATTATATACTACTACTACTACTGCTTCAGTAACTGCTACTACTACTACTACAACTACTGCTTCAGTGACTGCTACTGTTACTACTTCTTCTACTACTACTACTACAACTACTGCTTCAGTAACTGCTACTACTACAACTACAACTACTGCTTCAGTAATTGCTACTTTACTACTGCTACTTCTACTATTACAACTACTAGTACTCATGCTTTTTGCCAGAAAATAATTTGAGGGCACATAATAAAAACAAGACAGACTAGGTGGTTTGATTATGGATTTGAAGTGTTTTAAAATTGACCCATGCATTTCATGAACTTGGACACATTTTAAAACTACAGTGAAAGCTCTCAAAACCGGACCCTCAATAAACTGAAATCTCCTCTAAATTGGACATTTTTCATGGTCCCTTTTTAAATATTTGTACAGAAGGGAACCTCTCTAAACCGGACGCCTCTTAAAACCAGATGTTTTACTTGGTCCCGAGGGTGTCCGGTTTAGAGGAGTTTCACTGTATTATTTAACTGAAAATTAATAAAATATATCCATTAATTTCTAAGATTTTAGGGTATGTAACTTTACCCTATGTACCCTCTGGCAGAAACCCTGAAACAAATATTTTACATGCATTCCAACTGGCAGGAAAGCACATACCATGGCCTTTGACCAGTTGTTTTGCACTGGTTGGAACGAGAAAAAGCCAGTCAGCTGAATGGATCTTTCGAGGTAGTTCAATCCTGACACAAGCACCTCAAGTGAACACTCAACCAATCGAGCTAAAACCTGTTACAACTTGTGTACAGTGACCTTTGAACAAAGTGTCAGCTTAATAGAGGATGACAAGATCAGCCTAATTTGCAAAGCTGCACATATCAGTGGAGACGAACAGAAAAACCACTTCTCTGGTCTACTACATCTACGTTAGTACAATGTTTAACTAGCACAATGTCATATCAACATGGACCAGTCCATCGCAATATTAAACAAGAATTCTGCATAATTAAATGTCTCCGCATACCATAAACCATGCCAGTGCACTGTGATGAACACCTATACACCAAGTTTCACTGACCTAGGATTTATAGTTTGTGAGAAACTGATGTAAATGCACAAAATGCAAGAGTTGATACTATCGGAAACATTATATCTATATCTAGGTGAGACAATAAAATGAACAGTAATATGCGATAATCTATACATCTAATAAATGATATGCATAAAGTTAATATAATTAAATGGGCATTATCAGTGTTCAGTGAATGTGTAAAAAATATTTTTAGCGTGTTACAATATCCAACATGCTAAAGCAAGAATTAATAATTTTCAAACACAATTTCAATATTTTGTTCAGTAATGTGCATGAACATGCTCTGTCAGTCTTTTGTTCTGATCTTTACAATAATATCTGATATTTAGTCTATCGATTCATTCCATTCATTTATCCATACTCTCCCTATCCATCCACAGTTGTACAGCAAAGATTTCAGATAGGATGTAATTTAAGAATTGAACAGAATAAGCCATTTACAAAACTAAATTTAAATGTAGGAAAACCATGGGAACATGCATCAAAAATAAAATGTACACATGCAAGTAAACAAAATAAAGTCTCTGTCATTGTCACATGCTCCCACTGGATGATTATGGTGACCAGAAGTCTGGACAGTCAACTCCACAAGTTGTTGGGACATGCAGTTACATGCACACAATGTATGCATTAATGATGGCATGTACCTAGACACAGACATAGGGAAAGGAGCTGATTAGTAAACCTCAACTTGTCTTACTGTGGGTGCACAAGCATGCATGCTTGCATGTTTGCATGCACGCTCACACACACACACTCACATACACATACTGTACAGGGTTCTTACACTTGTAAAAACATGAAATTCAAGGAGATTTCAAGGACTTTTCCAGGACTTTTTCTTATTTTTCCAGGACATGAAATGTTCAATCAATGAATGTTTTTAGAAGAAATTGTTGTCTAAATGTAGACTGGTCATCAGAACAACAAAAGTAAAGTTGAGGAAAAATAAACCACCAAATTTGTGGCCTAAATTTCCAGGACATTTCCAGGACACAATAAAATGTACTGCTTTTTCCAGGACATTCCAGGCCTGGATTCAAAAATCACAGAATTCCAGGACATTCCAGGATTTCCAGGACGCGTAAGAACCCTGATACAACAAAACACCTGTATATATATTTTTTTCTAAACCAAACAGAGAAAGTAAGACACTTACATATACATGCATTAAAAAAAATAGACTTATGCATGCATTATAATAATTAAAAAATAATAATAAAGGAAATTAAAAAAAGAAGAACGAACAAAGTAAGAAACCTTCCGGATGTAAGAAATAGGGCAATGTTCAACCTGAACAACAAAGATGAAAATTACATAATGTTTCTGCCATAAAACTTCCTGCAAACATATCTTGTATTGTGTATTTAAAAATTACAACAATGTACATGCTCTGTGAACCTACATCTTTCACTTTAATATCCATTATAAACATTAGCCAAACCAAGTGGCGCCCATGCAAAATAAATTTTCTTACAATCATGGTAACAGCTTCCGTATTTCAGAGTTCCATTAATTGACAAGAAAGTATTTATGACCAGTAACAATTTTATGTGTGAATGTTCAACTGAATTACAATTACCAGCAACAATCATATAAATAAAAGTACCACATTTTAGGTCATCAAAAGAATCTGTCTATGATATATCAAAGCAGCACATTAAATTTTCTGGATTAGACATTTTAACTAATTAATATTTTTTTTGATACATGTCATTTCAAAAACAGATATCAATTCTATTTAAAACCTTACAATTTACTATATATTGTATGTATAAAATTGAAAAGTAAATTCATACAACTGATTTTCTTAGAGGTTTAAATAACTTTTGAACTTATAAAATACAATATTGTTATTAGATGAAAAACAAAAAAAAATCCTCACCCAAATCCAAACAACAAAAAAAGAAAACCCCAATGAGAATGTCTGCGGAACATAGCCCAGTAGTAAAGCACTCCCCTGATGCGTGGTCAGTCTAGGATTGATCCCCAACAGTGAGCCCATTGGGCTATTTCTTGATCCACCCAGTGCACCACGACTGGTATATCAAAGGCTATATTGATATGTGCTATCCTGTCTATGGAATGGTGCATATTAAAGATCCCTTGCTGCTAATCGAAAAAGAGTAGCCCATAAAGTGGTGACAGTGGGTTTCTTCCTTCAATATTTAACCATATGTCCAACGCCATATAACCGTAAATACAATGTGTTGAGTGTTTAATTAAATAAAAAAATTCCTTCCTTTCCTCCTCCCATCCATCCCATTCCCATGAATGGCAAGATATTTTAATAATAAACCTCAATACATTAAGTTTTGGACTGTGAAAGATGGAAGCTGTTTAACTGATTGTATGATTGTGGTGGGGAATAATAATATTAATTCAAAAACACTACATACATAGATCTTGAAGGTTATTTCCCTCTGCAATAATGGCACGTGAACACGTGAAGATTCAAACAGTAACTGGTGCATATACCAGTACCACAAACAAACTAGAAATTCTGTGAAATCATCGACTAAATAAAACAAGCAATTATATTAAAAAATGGGAACTCATATTAAGAACATCTTAAAAGATTTTTCTGAAACAAAAACTAAGCCATCTAAGGATATTACTATTTTAAAAAGTTAACAGATGTTTACTACATATATCCCATGGTTGTCAAGGTCCCAGTCTAAGTCCAGAATGTGAGTGTGGTACAAAAACAGAACCAGATACTAAATGCTTTATAGTGCACAAGAATATTATACCACAAAATCATGTAGCAATTGAGTGGTATAAATCTTGTGCACTATAAATGAGTGCAATAAATAACATGGCAAAACAACAGGTATGTGGTTCTGTATTTATTACATACCACCTTTCTATATTATGATTTACAAACGTTTAATTAAATAACACAACTTATTTTGTCTGCAAAGTTGATTGAATTTTATGGAATTGATGGAATGCTGACCATCCTAACTTAGAACATGACATCATTTCTAGTTAGGGGCATAACATCATTGGGGTGAACACGTACTACACTAAGAATTGCACAATAAGAATTATTTTTATTACTATAGTTAGAATAAATGGGTATGTAATACATTAGGATTTGTAGTAAATTTTGGATATGATTTTGATGTGAACAGAAAAATAAAAACAATGTACACCTGTATTATATATAATGAACTGAAACAAAATACAAACCTCCATTTTCTCGTAGTACGTTAAAGCACCATGTTCCAGAATGCACCATCTGTTTTCAAAGCCTGGAAAAATAGTAAACACATCTTTAAAAATATCTTGATAATCAGTAGACTTTTAACTGTTGATATTAAATACTGATAATTTTAGTTCTAAGACCTCTCCATATTGAGGTTTGATATTTAATGTTGATATTAAATACTGATAATTTTAGTTCTAAGACCTCTCCATATCGAGGTTTGATATTTAATGTTGATATTAAATACTGATAATTTTAGTTCCAAGACCTCTCCTTACTGCGGATCTTTTATATGCACCATCCCGCAGACAACATGGTTGGAACGAGAAATAGCCCAATGGGCCCACCAACAGGGTTGACCGATGGGGAGCCATAGTGATAATAAATCTCAGAATTCAATCATCAAATGTCCAAACTACAGATACTAATGCATAATAAAGTAGCTTTGTGAAAGGTCTATGACAAAGACAATGAACATTAACACAAATAGTGTTTAAAACTAAATATCTTAAAAAGATTTACCTCTGTTATTTGGGCCAGTCTTCATTAAATGTCCCTGCAATCTAACATCCTCCCTCAGTCTTCCCTACAAATAAAGTGAATGGAATGTCACGCAGAACAATCAACTGATTTATATCTCATACTACGTCCGGAATATCTTCAATTTATAGAGCTGTATGTTCTTGTTACAAACATCACTTTCTGGACAGATTCTGTTTTCTTGCTTTTGTATTTTTACACAGTCAAGTAACTTGACAAGTTTATAGTAAAGTATCTATGAGGTACATGATATGCTCGTCAAAAATAGTTCATGGTGACCTAGTTATGGTAAGCAACACATCATGACAAGTTATACTTGCATGCAAGGGTTGATGATCCCTTAATGTGAAGTAATGCATGAAAAGTAGGTCGTGGTGACCTAGTTCTGGTACAAGATACACTGTCATCCCAAGATGAACTTGCATTCAAGGTTTCATGATACTATATGAATTGATTTGAAAGATATGCTTTGAAAACGAAGTTTACTGTGGGACATATGAATATATGGATGGACAGACAATGCCATACCATAATATGACCCATCAAAGACAAGCTTGTAAAAAGAATGCTTTTGAATTGTATTCAGGATACATGAACCCCAATTTCGATAAAAGCAGATTAAACAACATGTAATTAAGATAATATCAAATGGCAGCAGAAATATCCAAATCTTTATGTCTCAATGCAACATAAATGTCATTGAACATAATAAACCAGTACTCACATCATCAGAATTTTCTAGATCAGACACCGAACCTGAAAACAATAGTAAATGAAATTGTTTATTCATGAAAGCTGCAATAAAACAAGGTATGAGGTCTGATAATTGAGTTGGTATTTCTTCATTTTGTAACTTGGACTGAATACCTATATAATACATTGTGTATGGCTCTAACTCAGAGAAATGAATATTCTGTTTTTAGAATTTCAGTTTATCTATTGACTACTACATGTATATGTTATAATAATAAAATATTACTTAATATGACATATATTTCATTCAACTTAGGCATTGATAAATTTGTTTAGCACATGTCTGTTAAATAATGGCTACAATATATACATGTATATGTCAACAAAGTCCATTTGGTTCCCTTGTTAATGCTGTTCTATTGTTTATACTATCATCTGAGTATACATTACAAGCCAGAGGACATGTACTTGGGGGGTGGGGTGGTGGTGGTGGAGAAATACACCTATGACAGCTCAAACTGTGTGTTCTTGAGCCATTTTTGATGTTTACAGATTTGACAAAGTGAAATAATTTTCTTGTGTTCAGTAAACTTAATAACATTATATAAAATTGAATAAGATAATCCCAACTTACTGTCACCACCATTCTGATAAAGAAACTCCTGCAAAAGAAAATACAGGAACATGAAACTTATGAAAATAGTGTCAACAACAATTTATCACATTTTTAATAATAATTAATGACAATTAAGATACCAAAAGTAAATGGGGCTTACTAATACTGCAACTAGCTAATATTAACAAACATCTAGCTATTATGAACACTATGGTTCTATAAATTGTGCTACTGAGAATATGTGAAGTTTTGTAGAAAACATGGATACTGTTTACAAAGTGAATGCAAAATAAATAAGTCCACTTACCATAACAAGTCTCTGTCCTGCTCCTTTTGCTATTTGGTAAGCTACAAAAGAAATGATATCGTCAAACATTAAGTTAGATTTAAAAAATAACTTACAAAATAATGTACCAGAATTAAAACCACAAACTTTAAAAATACAAAAACATAAACACAAATTCTTAAAAATAGTATTTTAAGTCTTTAAAATGTTACCTATTTAATATTTGAAAACACAATAATTATGTAAAAAAAATAAACATATATTAACCACAACAGCATGGGAGTGAATCATAATGATGGATGTTATTTAATTTTGTGGGTTTTTTTACTAGAGAGTTTTGTTGGGTTTTTGGGCCATGGGGTGTTGGTTTATTAGATATTGTCTTTTCCTAGATTTTTTTTCTTTTCACATCAGCCCTTCAAATTCATGTTAGATAGTGTTCATTTAGTATAGATAATAAAGTAAATACAAGGTCTCGCCATTTAGGAGAAGCTACCACTCTCGCTCCCCATCACTCAACAGAGACTAGTTCAAGGAGAATAAACTTTAGCTCCAGCAAAGTTCCATAATATGGCACAAGCACAGTGCATGCTGTGGTCAGAAAGACATTTTAAAAACATACTGCATCAAACTGCTTAAAAACTAGTGCAAGCTACACATTAAGTGAATATTTTTCTACGTTTGTTTTGATCTACTTCAACACTGAAATTTATACTTCATTTTGTGTCTACTGATATTAAGTTTGTGACTGTCAAAGCTTGACAAATGACAAATTTAGACCGGACAACATCCAGGCTTATACAACAAAGTTGAAAATCAAGTTTTAATTCCTTGCCAACCTACCAGTGCCATGTTCTTCATCTGTATTACCAGGTTTTTTATAATGAATCTGAAAAACAATATTATTTGATTAAATATAGTAGGAATGAAATTTCTCATTTGACTAACTGGCAGAAGTACCGGTGCCTGTAACTAGCTGTCAATCAAAAAGCTGCACTAAAGTTGACCATGAGTCATCTGAATAGTCTAGCTGGTTTGTTAAAGGCAGTGGCACAATTACAAAGTTCATCTCTTGTCTAATTACAAATAAAAGTCATCATATTCACTTAGGTACATGTTTTCTTCAATTTTATAACAGAAAATATTCTTTATCAATAATTTTATTTCTAATAAACATAAAAAAAAAAAAAAAAAAATACAATTTTATTACCCCCAGCGGTCACTCATAATAGGGAAAATATTTTCCATATTTTCTCAGTGAGAAATATTCTGCACTGGTCCAACGAACAATACTATTGGATAATTTGATACTTACAAACCAATGACGTTGTCGGTACTAAATATGACGTCATCACGATTTGGCAAACACAAAATGACGTCATGTTTGCGTTTATGGCTCTCTGTTTTTGGAGTTAAATTTATAACAAAATGTCATTTTAATGCAATTCATTATAGATTTTATAGCAGATTAAACAGAACTTTTGTTGTTGAAAATTATCTATGAACGTTATTAAATTACAAAGCTATAGCAATTGTCAGAAAAGTGCGTACAGTGGTTTACATCGTTTCTATACAGGTTGGCCTTCGTGCACGTGCATGAAAAATAAAAGCTTTTAGAGAAAAATAGCTTTAGTAATAAATGGAATAACAAATTCATTATCAAATTTATGTTCCTCATGAAATAACTTTCATTTGTAACTCACTAAAGCTTGTTACAACTGAAAATTATTTCACTCGAGACATACATTTTATAATAACTGGTAACTCGTTTATTATCCTCTATGTACATGACACAAAATATACAGTGGGTATATAATATGTTCCTCTTTAGTTATTAATGAAACCTAACATTTTGCAAACGTTTTTCACATCTAATGTGCTGGACAATCAAGATGACGACAGTGGTTCAAATCCCGCCAAAGCTGGCTTACATACATTCATTCATCTTTCTCATCTATCACCCTCTGCCTACCATTCTCATTATCTTAATATAAAAATTCTGAATTATGGCTATGCAGCTAAAATCTAATCATAATATACCAAAATATCAATAACAATTGGGAAATACTGACTATGTAAGGTATGACTGAATAAGGTATTTTGAGAGCAAAATCAATGTACATGTGTATATGTTTTAGGTAATAGTTTGCCAGGCCATTTATCTGGTTAGTTTGTGTTATGCTGCCTTTCAAAGCATATTCAATAGTAAAATAACAATAGCCAACAGTAATGATAACAAAAACTGTTACTGACAAAGTTGTATATAGTATATATTAGATGTGTCCAGTTAAAAGAAGCTGGCACAAATCAATGTTGAACAGTTCAGAAAATAGTACACGTTAGACAATAATTTTTTTAACTACATTTCCTTATTTTGTTTATTTGACTGGGCATAATATCTGTGGCCAACTTGAGGGACAAAGTATCATTTGTCTCAGACAATTTATATATCTTTTAAAGGTAAAAATTAAATATTAAGTATAGCTGTAAATGTATTTATAACCATTTTCTGATCCAAATAATAATTTATGTCAATTAAGTCAAGTCTTGTCTTCCTTATTTAAGAACCAAATATATTTGTGTAACATACAAAATAAAAAATTACTATTTTCAGGGCTAACTCTGGGTGAGCAAACAATTCCCCTCAATTATCTACAAAAGTTAAAAAATTGCAGAAACTTAGTTATTTTCTAACAAAATAACAATTATAACGCATAATATTTTCGTCGAATTAAAATAAAATAAGCCAATTGTTTTTAAAATTCACCACTGGCGAATCTGGTGAGTGGCAGAGCTGGCCCTGATTTTTAATGTTCATAATGGATGCCCAGTACTGTACAATAAACATTAAAACCAATATAATAAAACACACAAAAAACTCTAGATCATGATGATAATTGACAAAACAAACAGTAACAGTTAATAAAGAACAAATCAAATACATGTGTGCGCGTATTAGTGACATTAACAACTTTGTAAACCATAAGGTACATATAAGTATTTAGAAGTTACCTTTCTGTCATAAATATGTATGTGGTTATTTTTTGACACAACTGTTCCCATTTTGGACACTTCTTAAAAACAATTGGTCATTGGTGGTGGTGGTGGTGGTTTCTTTTCTTCTTCTTTTTTTAAAAGTTTTCTTTCATCAGAAAATGTCAAATACGGTACTTCCAACACTTAATTCACTCAATATAATAATTTAAAGGAAGATTTCCAGTATCCATTGAGAGACTAAAACTGAACCATAAGATGACAGTTCATGTACTGCAGTTACCAAGCTATTACTGTGAGAAGCGATAATTTAATCCTGTACCTACACTGATTGACTCAAACAATGTGACTGAAATTAATACACCTTGGCTATCCATTCAGAATACAGAATGGAACCAGAAGCACCTGAACTATAGCTGCACAGCAATTAGTGTGGAAGGTATTATTTAATCTTGATTACCTAACGACAGCCAGTCAATCAAAGTCCTATCACTACAGAAGCACCACAGCTATTTTCTAATTAGGGTTCTTTGAAATCGTAACAATAGTCCAAAGGTCTGTCTAATGGGTATATTTATACAAAGAAATTAACATATTGGAAATGATATAACTGTACAGTGGCACATACTTGTTCATCATTAAACCATCGGACTACAGGCTGGTAGGTACAGGGTTCGCAGCCTGGTACTGGCTCCAACTCGGAGCAAGTTCTTATGGGCTCAATGGGTAGGTGTAAGACCACTACATCCCCTTTTTCTCACTAACCCCTAACCAACTAACAACTAACCTGCTGTCCAAGACAGACAACCCAGATAACTGAGGTGTGTGCCCAGGACAGTGTACTTGAACCTTAATTGGATATAAAAATGTAAATAAGTTGAAATGAAATGAATGAAATAAAGACCCATCTTATTTTATACTACGTTGTACATGTAATGAAAATGATGAACTAACATATACTAGAAAATATGCATTTTGTAAGTGAATATTTATATATAATTATGTATTTGAGGACACATATTAAGTGAAAATATAGAATGAAAAAAATATGTTTGTAATACATTAATTGTGATATGGGCAGGAAGCCTAAAATACTTTGAATTAAAAAATGTTTTAATTGAACTTGCATATTATATTGTGTACATGTGTATGGTTTGATCAGAAGACCATGCTGTTTAACTTACATGTACATCACCTGAAATTTTCTTTATTTTAACAATGATAGTTTTAATGTGTTAAGGAAATCAATAAATAATCCACTAAAAACAATGTCTGTTTTTTCGTGATTTTAATGTTGGATCATAGTTGACACAATATTTTATGTTGTCACATTTTACAATGATTTCAAACTTCATGAAGAATAAGAATATTGCTTTGTTTAATGACACCATTGGAGCACATTGATTAATTTATCATCGGATACTGGATGTCAAACATTTTGTAATTCTGACTCGTAGACATCAGAGGAAACCTGTTACATTTTTCTTAATGTAGCAAGGAATCTTTTTTATGCACTTTTCCACAGACAGGAAAACACATACCACAACCGTTGTCCAGTTGTGGTACACTGAATGGAACAAAAACCCCACAATCAGCAGAATGGATCCACTGAGATGGTTCAATCAAGTGATGCAAGTACTTCAAGCGAACACTCAGCTGACTGAGATAAATGCTGTCCCCTCAAATTTCATGAATGAGCCCAGTCAGGAATTCATCCAGGATATTTCACCAGGGTCCCATGTCTTTTTTTTTTTTTTTTTATGTTTAACGACGCACTCAACACATTGTAAGTACGGTTATATCGGCGTCGGACATATGGTTATGTCGAGAAAAAACCCCAGTGGGTAGCTGGCGGGGATCGATCCTAGACCGACCGCGCATCAGGCAGGCACTGTACCACTGGGCTAAGCTGCCCGCCGGTCCCATGTCTTGATGGAATTGGGAAAATTAGCATGAGTAAATCATATTTGGGACATGTTTTCAGGCCACCAAATGATGCAGAACTCCTCTGTTACATTTTGACAATTTTTGGACACTCACATGTATAGCTCAATTTCTTTGAATGTTTCAATATAGTTCTATTAGAACCGACAAGAAAATGATAATGAACATGTAGCAAAGACACAAAATTAAAATAAACATCAGTGGTGTATTCAGGAGACCAAGCGCTTACAAAACATTTGACTGGTACCATTGTACTCTAGCATATGACATTTATCTAGCATTAGGCACAAAAACCAGTCTAGCAATCTCTCGCCGTCCTGAGCTTTATGAGTATTTTATTTTGAGATCTAGACAAGCTAAGTGATAATATTTCAGAAGAACTTAATGCTACAGTGGACAACATTAGTACGATACATATCAACAAAACCGTGAATACACAAAACAACGAGATACTCAAGCATGGCAATAACAGACCGTGATTCATTAGACCGCTAAAATAAATATATGTATATGGAAGCCAGAGAAACTAGCAGTTAACAGATGACTTCTAAATGCCAACACAAATTAAACAAATGTGATATTAATTTAAATATTCAGCAGGAACAGGAACTTACAAATCTTGGCCAATATGACAAACGACGGTTTGGGCAATTCTTAAAAGAAAACAAAAACAACTACAATATTATTACCCAAATGGTTAAAAATATCTTGGTACATGTTACGTCTCACGATGTCATACAACTGGCAAACTACATCTTACCAGAATGTTACTTAAACAAGTTAAGTGATATAGGATATTAAGCTTGCTACCATTTCGTATCATGTCCTACGTAACATTTAAAACCAGATGGAAGTTATAAATCTTCCACTTTTCGAATCACTGCACCAATATGTTAAAGATGACCATGGCTTTGACTGACAAATCAATTTTCACCACAAATTCTAAATGCAAACGGTACATTAAGTGAACCTACATTACAAGAACTACTTAATTTCTGTCATTAAAAATCTTAACCATAAAAAAAAGCATCAGGTTAAGATGAAGTTATTAATGTATATTATTATTAAAGAAAACCATTGATTAAACCGGACATGCATTGGACCAAGTAAAAAAGGCTGGTTAAATGGACATCTGGTTTAGCGAGGTTATGTTCTGTATTCCGATATTTAAAAAGAGTGTGAAAAACGTCTGGTATAAGTGAATTCCAGTTTACAGAGGGTTTGGTTTTGAGAAATTTCACTGTACATGTACATGTGCATGGATCGGTTTCGTTCTGGTAGTGTTATTTTAAAATATTTGTTTAGGTCAGTGGGTTGGTGTTTTGTTTTGTGTTGATGGGTGTTTGTTTTGTTTTGTTTTATGATTTGTTTGGGGGGTTTTGTGCAAATTATCTGGGGTGGGTGGAGGCGGTTAAGTGTAAAAACTGTAAATGTCATGTATAAAGAGAGTGCTCCATGAGTGGCCATTAAATACTGTTTATCTTACGACTATGTGTTATCTAAAATAACGAACGATGTTCTCATCACCGGCAGAGTATGACAAATATTTTGAAAAGTCACTAGCCACAGGGCTAGTGGGTTTGTGAAAACCACTAGCCCATCAAGATAAAGCACTAGCCCAAATTCCTGATCAATTATAAATGGATTTTTATATAATGTTTTTAACATTACACATTTACGAACATAACAGTAATATAAAACAAACACTTAAATCATGTTGTAACTTTCAGTCTTTTGTTGTTTTGTATGTTTTTTTTTTTTTTTTAGCAAACTCATGGTGAATATCTAAACCCACTATCAAAATAATTAAATATAAATGAGGGTACGACAGTGTGACACACGGTAATATATGGTGTATTCGGTAGTGGGTTACTGTTATACATTTAGGGCCCTACTATTTCTGTCGCCAGTAACGGTGATGCCAATTGCTCAAATACAGGGCATCATCCTGGGACATGCCGATATCAAAACAAAATAACGGTGACATCTAATCCGTTGTTAATTGATGAACAAAAAAGGTACTATCTTGTATCGGCAGCTGTGACAAATTATCCAGACAGCTACATGGTCCGAGTACATATAATAGGCCAAGCCGAGTGTGGTTATCATTAAAGTACATTGTTTTCCTGATTGCCAATAACCACTGGTCAGCAACATGTTAAATTAGAAAACAATAGGTAAATAAAACAAACATGACTGGGGTTTACTTGATTGAGATTAACCTGTCGTTGCGATTGGTGATTTCCAAGTTTTAGCCTAAAACATATGTGTGAGATTAACTACAATGTGTCGTGTCCAACCAATCAAAATACGTATGTCATTAGACTTATTTCCTGTGCCAGAAACTTGAAAGAAAAAAGTAAACAATGCATGCTGTAACGGGCGATGTAGAGATAGCATGTTACTGCAGTTTGCAAATCTAGTTCAAGTAGATTATTATTATATACTGATTTCAATGTTGATATTATTCAATGACAAACGTCACAATCAAATTTATTAATTGAAATTCAGCCGAGAGAAAAAGAAAAAAACAATACGATCGAGCAATGGGGGGTGGAAACCACTAGCTCTGCGGGCTAGTGATTTTGCATTTCTCACCCGAACTTTAAAACCACTAGCCACAGGCATCAGGCTAGTGGATTTGTCGAACTCTGTCACTGGGTGTATAAGAAAAAATTATATATCAGGAAGAAACAGTAAATATACATACTTCAACAATACACACACTGTATAAAACAATAATGGAATAAAGAGCAGATTCAGACAAATCAGTGATGGAATGATGATGAACATTCAAATGACATGGTGTATATGTACACAGTAATATACAGCAAAGCACTATAATATGATACATGTAATATAATACTATCATAATGTAACACAACATTCTAGGATTAGTTGCTGAGTTTTTGTTGTGTTTATCCTTGTCACAGAAAGACAATGCAATATACTCACATTTGCACCAGACAAATATACTGACATCACATCAAGTAACTGATCGGTCTCGGCAAGCCGTAACAGCTCCTGGAAAGACAAGACAAATATCAGGATGTTATTAGAAATAAAATTATAATCAATATTCTGTACTAGTATGTTTAGTTTTAAGGTATCAAAGTTGTTTATGTTGTGGTTAGTGGAATACAGAAAAGTAAATACTTTTCTCACACCCATCCCTCTTAATACATTCTAGAGCAGTCCTTAAAAAAAGGCAGTAGACCAAATGATTTAGATAAAACTGGAGTAAAGAAAAAAGACATCCGCACCAAAACAGCAAAGAAGAAAATAACAGTCATGTAACCGAAACAGGAAGGAGGACTCATTAGAACATTTTGGCTGTCTCATTGGCTGTTGGAATGATCGGACCAGACTAAAAACTTTACGGGAATATGGCTTTGTTTGAGATCAGGTAAAGTAGAAAAGAAATATGTATTTTATCATTTGCAGTAATACTTATCCTGACCTCAAACCTCAATGCATTTTCCCAACTATACCTCATACACCCCAAACAAAATTATGGACTGGTCCAAACTCACTAAATTGTTCCATTTTTGTCAAGAACACCCATATGCTGTCACAAGAATTTTTATCTGTCCCCCATTTATTCCCCACGTCACTGTACCATAACCCAAATGCTGCCGATGTGCCTGAGAACTGACCTCATTAAGAAAACGGGCATCATGCTGGTGCCGGTGCGGTCTGATGAACTTCTTATCTTTGTACTTTTCCTGGATGAACTGCTTTCTCTGCACATCATTACAGCTGGGATCTATCTTCTGTTCAGGTAGCAGATCAAACTCCCAGAAGTTGTTGGCATTGGCATTGCCTATCGAAATCATCATCTGCAGGACAGAAAGGTGGATGGCATTAAATAAAAAAAATACTGTCAAAATATTAGAAGAATGTTTCATACCCACAATCTTAAACTGAACATTTCCTTTTTAAAGAAATAATATTTGTGTTTGTATCAGAAAAACCCCTTCCTATTACAATATAAACGAGGAGCCTATGTGCAGTTTAGCCTTTGACCTGTGTCACAATTAGTGAACACTAATGACTATATTAATCAAACACAATGTGTTGAGGCAGCTTTCATATACTCAAACTTTATGTTTCTATTTCTAGCATACAGTTGAAACAAAGGTTTATTTTGTTTAACACATTGATTTATTAATCAGGGGTGGATCGTAGCCCAGTAGTAAAGCACTCGCTTGATGCATGGTCAGTTTGGGATTGATCACTGTCAGCCATTTCTCATTCCAGCCAGTGCATCATGACTGGTATATCAAAGGCTATGGTATGTGCTATCCTGTCTTTGGAATGATGCATACAAAAAGATCCCTTGTCACTAATGGAAAAATGTAGTGGGTTTCCTCTCTAAGACTATATGTCAAAATTACCAAATGTTTGACATCCAACAGCCAATGATTAATACAACAATGTGCTCTAGTGGTGTCATTAAACAAATTTTTTTTTTTTTAATTAATCATCAGCTAATGGATGTCAAACATTTGGTAGTTTTGACATGTAATTTTTTAGAGGAAACTGGCTAGATTTTTACATTAGCAGGAAGGGATCGTTAAAGGGACATTCCAGAGTTTGGTGTAATGTTATAAGATGTTATCGACTAATAAAATATTTCTACTATTAATTTGCATATTAAATATATTTTTTCTTGTTTAGAATATTAGTGGCTCTATATTAAACGTGTTTCTGATCGTTCTAATATTTGTACTAGGTTAATTTTCCTTTTATTTTGTAAAAATATGTTTTTGTACGTACGAAATTATTTGAAGACGAAATCCACTTTGGGCTTCTTACAAATATTAAGACGCCCAGAAACACATTGAGTATACAGACACTGATATTCTAAACAAGAAAATATATTTACTATGCAAGTTTAATCATAGAAATATTTTATTAGTCGGAAACATTTTACAATGCAACAAACTTGGGAATGTCCCTTTAATATGCACTTCCCACATACAAGAAAGCATGTACCATGACCTTTGATATATATACCAGTCATGGTGCACTAGATGGGATGGGAGGGGTGGGAATCCAATCAAAGAATGATTCAATCCTACAATGCAAGCAGCTCAGGCAAGCGTCCACCAACTGAACAAGATCTCACTACATACAGTACGCGAACCAACCAAACTGGCAATATCGGCGGGTCGGCTCGGTGGTTGGCTCGGCGGGTCGGCGGTCTTGGGGGAAAAAAACATGTTTCCAAACATTTGCCGATCGGCGGATCGGCGGATCGGCAATTTTGTAAAACTTTTATTTCAACGAGAATTACGTTTGCAGTTCATCCAACATGTAACACTGTTCATTATTTTTATATTGACCATGTTATTAACAGCTTCATGTCATAAATGTTAAACACCAATTCTTTTTAAAATAAATAAATGTGAAACTGACTCACGTGCAACTTGCGTCAGTTGTGGAAGAATTCATTATATATGATGGGGATCAGTTTGATCAGTTTGATTTTTCAATGTGCCACCGATTTAAAATATAAATAAAAATTAAAAATAAAATTTAAAAAAAAGGGGAAGGGATGGGGTGGTTTGAGGGACCAATGTTTAAAACCAAATTGGCTATCAGATTATTTTGTTCCACACCAGTAACAACGTGCAGCGATTCTGCA
>JAECMU010195632.1:0-12215 GCA_016106625.1 Dracogyra subfuscus
CTTTTCAAAGACTTTTAGCATGAAGTTTGCATGAAGGTCTTCAACATCCACTGATGTAGTTACGCTTACATTTGTTTGTGATAAAACCCTCGAAATCTTCAAAGATGTTTGGCATGAAGATCATCAACATCCATTAAATAGCTATATTTACATTTGTTTGTGGTAAAATCCTCAAAATCTTCAAATACTTTTAGTATGAACAGCACGTGAAGATCATCAACTGCCATTAAATAGCTATATTTACATTTGTTTGTGGTAAAATCCTCAAATCTTCAAAGACTTTTAGCATGAACAGCACGTGAAGATCATCAACAGCCATTGATGTAGCTACAATTACATTTGTTTGTGATAAAATCTCTGAACTCTTTAAAGACTTTACATTTGTTGGTGAGAAAATTGTTGAATTCTTCAAATACTTTTAGCATGATCAGCACACGAAGATCATCAACATCTACCGATGTGGGTACATTTAAGTTTGTTTGTGACAACATCTCCAAAATCTTTAAAATACTTTACATTTGTGATGAGAAAATCCTTCAAATCTTTAAAATACTTTACATTTGTGATAAGAAAATCCTTCAAATCTTTAAAATACTTTACATTTGTGATGAGAAAATCCTTCAAATCTTCAAAGATGTTTGGCATGAAGATCATCAGCATCCACCGATATAACTACATTTACATTTATTTGTGATAAATGCCTTGAACTCCTTAAAGACGCTACATTTGTTTGTGATAAAATCTCCAAACTCTTTAAAAGACTTTACATTTGTTGATGAGAAAATTCCTCAAACGCTTTAAAGAGGTTTAGCATGAATGACACTTGAAAATCAACATCCACTTATGTAGCTGCATTTATATTTGTTTGTGAGAAAACCCTGTTCAAAGACTTTACCTTCGTGATCGGGAAATCCTGAAAATCTTCAAAGATGTTTGGCATGAAGATCAAAAGCATCCATTAATGTACAAATGAATCTACATTTACATTTGTTTGTGAGAAAATCCTCAAACTCTTCAAAGACATTTAGCATGAACGACACATGAAGATCATCAACACCCAATGATGCAATGCAGATCCAAAGAGGGGTCACATAGGTCTCCATTCCCCCAAATCCAGCCACCACCCCTCTTTCAGGTGCCATTTTTAATGGCTTTTTTTTTTTAATTCATTGTCCATAAAACAAATTGACACTAAATATTGCCCAAAAAATACATCTCGGGGATCTTAATCTCAAACTTGTAAGGCGGAACGTAGCCCAGTGGTGCAGTGTTCGCTCGATGCGTGGTTGGTGTGGGATCGATCCCAGTCGGTGGGCCCATTGGGCTATTTCTTGTTCCAGCAGTGCACCACGACATGTATATCAAAGGACATGGTATATACCACCCTCTCTGTTGGATGGTGCATATAAAAAGTCCCTTGCTACTAATCGGAAAGAGTAGCCCATGAAGTGGCAACAACAGATTTCCTCTCTCAATATCTGTGTAGTCCTTAGCCATATGTCTGATGTTATATAATCATAAATAAAATGTGTTGAGTGTATCATTAAATAAAACATTTCTTTCTTTTTTTATTTCAAACTTTTCCAGGGAGCATGTCCCTGACTCCCCTACAGATCTAGCTCCCTATGGGAGTTCAGCTCATCTACATTTGACAAACTCAAATTGCCATTTTAAGAATTATGTCAACCACTCCCTCTTTACAAAATTCTCGATCTGCCCCTATGGCGTAGCCACATTTACATTTGTTTGTGATAAATCCTGTCTTGGACACATATGGTAGGAAATTCAGAGAATGCGCCCATGAAAGACGTGCTTGAACCTTCGTTGGATGTAAGCTCAATTTCAAATGATTTATTGACTGATCAATTGATTGTGATAAATACTTGCAAATCAGTTGATACTAAGCATTAATTTAACATATAATTACATAGTTCTCTCATGTTATCATTACTAGACCTACTATGTAAAGATTTTGTAGCCTCAGAAAATCGCTGGGAGATAGAGATGGTTATTAATTTTACCCAAAAGAAAAAAAGAAACATATTATTTAATGACGCACTCAACACATTTTATTTACGGTTATATGGTGTCAGACATATGGTTAAGGATCACACAGATATTGAGAGAGAAAATCTGCTGTCATCACTTCATTGGCTACTCTTTTTTTCAATTAGCAGCAAGAGATATTTTATATGCATCATCCAACAGACAGGGTAGTACATACCATGGCCTTTGATATACCAGTCGTGGTGCAAGGTTTGTGCGACTAGGTAGCTGTTGAAAGTGACTGAATGAGAATCAATGACATTGTCCCTGTTTAAACATTCCTCATTAAATCATTGTATATTATTGTAGTGACTTAGCTGGAAAGAGTTCGATCCATAGCCTTATATATCAATGGCTCTAAAGACTAACCCTAACCCTATCCCTAAAACTACCTTAACAATTGAAGGGGGATACAGGTTGAACTCTTGCCACTAAGCTAACAAACTTTCACTCCTTTAATGATGTGTGTAAATATTTTTCTGTAGCAAAATCCCAACTATTTTATGTGGATTATGTTCCTTTAATAAGCTGTGTTATATTTCACTAATACATGTTTAAAAAGTCACAGTTGATTAAAATGTTCATAATTTGTGGTTTCATCAAAATGTTAGTACAACAATAATTAACCTATAGTTGTCATGGATTCCTATACCTGTAAGAAAGAACACCCATGTTGTTATAATCAAAAGTATAAAACCGCATTATCAAAATAGTATTACATTAGGTGACACCAAATGGCTGATGTGTATTTTTGTGCTGGGGTGTTGTTTATTATCTGGTTTAGAGTATTGTTAAACTTAGAGTTTTGTAAATTTGAGACATAGAATATAATACATGAGTGGCTGTTAGATACCATTTATTTCACAACGAGTTGTTTTAAAATGTTTCTAATGAGCAAAAACGTGTTTGATACATTTTCCAGTTGTGAGATAAATGGTATCTATTGGACATGAATGTATTATTATATTTTTTGCATATCCTCAAAAACATGGTTGTTTTAAAATGTATTTAATGAGCGAAAGCGAGTTTGATACGTTTATAACCAACAAGTTGTGAGATAAATGATATCTAACAGAAAGTATTATTCTATTTCTTACATATCCTCAAAAACCAGGTTTTAAGTAAATTTTAACATCTATTTTGACAAAAAGTTATTTACAGCCATTGCACTTGTAGCTAACTTACGTGTCACAGACACATGATTGTCAGATTAATTATGTGTTACAGTGTAATCAGTTTCCACTGTGTTATTTTTCATTGGATGTATGGCACTGGTGACCTGGTCATCACCTAAGAGCAACCAGTCGTATCTCTTGAAATTGTTGACACATGTACATATGTAAACAACCATGTGTTACAAAAATAGCGCATGATGTTCTCTCCAATTTTTGTGTAAGAAAAAGAAATACTCATGAGTGCTCTGACTCCATGTGTTATTTTGCCTTTACACAGTCAGGTATGATGAGTTTTAGGAGCACAGTGTTTAAAATATATTTCTTATATCAGCAGTGTTCCAATAGATTTTTATTACATTTGACATATTTAAGCATTAAAGAAAGTGTTCTAAGAATAAAAAATAAATAAAAATAAAAATAAAAATAGATGAAAAGAGTAAAAAAAAAGACAACAACAACAAAGACCCTGAACAATATACACTATCTAAAACCATTTCGCATGTTCCTGGTAACTATTTCAGAGCTTATGTACAAGTTTATATTGTGAGTTTTTATATCTGATCTTTCCGATCAAGCCAAACCTGTATGTCTCAAAAGTACAATTCACAAGGGTATAAAAAGTATGTTAATTTTGGAATGAAAATGACTGAGAAATACTCAAATTAATACAGCTTTTGTCAGTGCTACAGTAACATTAAGAACAATGTTTTTATTTTCCATCTGTGGTATTTTCATGTTTTCCATATTATGTCCTTCACAGGTCAAGCATTACCTACTGTATGTTATGCAATGGTCATTGCAATATCATGTGTTATACAATGGTCGTAGGGTATTTCTTGTATTTAATCACTAAGTGCAATATATACAGGGACTTAACAGTAGAATGCTGGTGAAAACAAATAAGGGAACACATTGAATTTTAGACCAAGTTTAATTCACTACTAGCAGAGTAATCTCTGTATTTCATACAAAGTTTTCCCCCATTCCAACCGATTAAAAAGTTTGATTTGTTTAATGACACCACAAGAGCATATTGATTTATTAATCATTGGCTATTGAATGTCAAACATTTGGTAATTTTGACATGTACTCTTAGAGAGAAAACCCACTGCATTTTTCCATTAGTAGCATGGATAGCACATACCATAGTCTTTGATATACCAGTTGTGGTGCACTAGCTGTAATGATAAAACAAGGATCGATCCCAGATTGACCACTCATCAAGTGGAAGGAAATGTTTTATTTAACGACGCACTCAGCACATTTCATTTACGGTTATATGGTGTCATACATATGGTTAAGGACCACACAAATATTAAGAGAGGAAACCCACTGCCACCACTTCATAGGCTACTCTTTTCAGTTTGCAGCAAGGGATCTTTTATATGCACTATCCCACAGGCAGGATAGTACATACCACAGCCTTTGTTACTCCAGTTGTGGAGCACTAGCTGGAACAAGAAATAGCCCAGTGGGTCCACCGATGGGGATTGATCCTAGAATGATCGCATGTCAAGCAGACACTTCACCACTGGACTACATACATGTATATCGAAGGCCATTCAGGGTGTTGTCTTCTCTGGAATGACCTTTTGCTGCTAACAGAAAAATGTAGCGGCTTTTTTTCTGAAGACTGAGTCCAAATTACCAAATGTTTGACATGCAATAGCCAATGATTTATAAATAAATCAATGTGTTTTAGTGGTGTCATTAAAAAAATAAACTTTAGCTTTCATGTTGTAATGTGGGACTGAATGTCAGTAGTGTTGAATTGACTGCTGGTAACATGGTCAGCTTGTGACAATAAGGATTAAGGGTTTTGATTATAATCATCATTTGCTATTACTATTAGTGTGATCTCTTAATTTACCTCACTCTGTTAACACATACTGAATAGGTGTTTGTTTTAACAACTCATGCAGAATAGGTTTTTTGTTTTATCAGCTCATGCAGAATAGGTAATTTGATTTGTTAACTCATGCAGAATAGGTGTTTGTTTTATCATCTTGCGCAGAATAGGTAATTTGTTTTATCAACTTGTACAGAATAGGTAATTTGCTTTAGCAGCTTATGGTGAATAGGTAATAGTAGACTTTCCTAGAGTTGCCTCCTCTTGGTTGATAGATGGCGCAGCAGGTGTCAAAACTTTCATATCGTCCATATTGATCTACTAGTATTGCAGTAAGCCTAGTAATATTATGAACAGTATTATAAATTCAGAACCACAACATTTACAATCATAATTTTAGTATACTTACTTATGCCAGTGGTCTCTTCTGGGACATAGGCCATTGACTACAGTTTTCCAGGTTGCATAGTACCAAAGAAGATAGTTCCGTGTTGGAGTTCGACGTGCACCGTCAAATATTTATGGAGTAAAAGCAGCTGTGGGTGTGATTGGTAGTAATATGTGACATTAATTATTTGTGCAAATACTATTATCCATTGACAATAAATAAATACACTTTTATTCGTTATACAGTTGTTATGCAGTATATACCAGATGTTGAAACTAATGCGGGGTACCCCAAAAAATCTGTAATATTCAGCAAAAATGACAGTTGTTAAATGATACGTGACCCCCCATTTTCGTACAGGTAGATTAGATGTGAGATGCCACATGTTCTATTGCTGTACGTCCTGGGTGTGTTGAAACGTTGCTTATATCAGTTTTATTAGTAAACGTCAACATTATCAGCAATAGGAATTGATTTGGTTCATTAGAACCTCCAGAGTTGTCTATCCTGGGCTCTGGTTTCAAGCTGCCTCCAGGTGTATTGTAATTTTAGTATACAAATACCTCATAATGGTATCTAGATTTCCACATAAAACTATTGATGTAGGTGAATTTTGTCACAACAATATTTGTTTTAATGCAGTAGCCATTGTATAGCACTCCACATTAACCTTTCTATCTTGGATAGTATGAAATGTTTTGGTCACCATATGAAACAAAATGGTTGCATATGCCACCAAATCGGTTGCAATGTAGAGGGCTGTTGTATCATTTTAGATTTTTTTATCAAGTGATTTCTGTTATCTACTCAATTGGAATAGGTGTTTATTTTATCAACTCATGCTGAATGAGTGTTTTCTATTATCTACTCATGCATAATAGGTGTTTGTTTTACCAACTCGTGCTGTATAGGCCATCTGTTTTGTTAACTTAAGCTTAAAGGGACCTAGCCTAGTAATTAAACATATTTAATAACTGAAATAACACTACTTAGATTTTATTGCGAAGATTATCCATTTCCATACATTTGACGTGTTTTTGGTCATCCTAGTGTTTTTAATATTACGAAATGCATTTCTCATATTTTTAAAATGCATGTGCGTCTGAGAAGTAAGTTATGGAGTTGAGTTTTAGTCTGTTTTCAGAGAGTATTTCACCATTTAAAAGTCACAGACTCATGTTTCACTCAGTTGTAACTTTATTCAAATGTGTTACATGTTTGTAGATTAACTAAACTTTGTGTTAATTTGTACAGGTTGAAACTAGGGTCTGTCCCTTTAATAGGTTATTTTTTAGTCCCAAACCGGCGGCCATCTTTAAAGATGGCCACTGTACGGTCACTAAGCTACACTACCAAAAAGTCCATCACAGTTTTTTTGACCCCTCAGGTACCAGACTAACCAAAAATCATTGTTGGATCCGGTCACCTTTTTTTGGTAGTCAATCTAAAAAATCCAGGGTCTGGCTCATGGACTCGGTTTGATCAACCTATGCTGCATGCATTTTTTTCTCGGTTCATGCTGACTAGATATTTTTTTATTTGTTGATTAATACAGAATATGGTGGGTGGTTTTTTTTCCAACTCATTGAATACTTACTTTCATTTCAACTTATTTTCTTTCTTATATCCAATTAAGGTTCAAGCATACTGTCCTGGGCACACATCTCAGCTATCTGAGCTGTCTTTCCTAGGACAGTGGATTGTTAATTGTTAATTGTTAGTGAATACTGTAGCAGTTGTTTTTGTCAACTCATGTTGAATAGATTTTTTGTTGTTGGTCAACTCATGCTGAAGCGATGTTTGTCGTCTTACACACAACTACCCATCTTTGCACAACAACATCTTTGCAAGTCTTTTAGCACTGCACTGCGATATTGCAAAGTTGCGACAATTTAGTGAATTAGGGCTCACGGGCCTAATTCACAAAGGTCTCTTAGGCTCTGCTAGACAACAAAGCAACATCTTTGCAAAACTTTTAGCAATGCACTGCAAAATCGCAAAGTTGCGAGAGTTTAGTCATTTAGGGCTCATGGGTCTAATTCACAAAGCTCTCTTAGGCTCTGCTAGACAACAAAGCAACATCTTTGCAAATCTTTTAGCAATGCACGCCGAGATCGCAAAGTTGCAAGAGTTTAGTCAATTTGGCTCCAGATTAGTATAGTACCGGTAATAGGCATATTTACATGTATAGTTTTTGGTTTATTTTGAGTTGTGTTGTTATTTATAAATAATTTATTCAAGCAATAAATTGTCACATTTATAGTTTCATACTCGCATGAATTTAGTGCGTGTGCCATGTAGTGAATACAGGATAATATCAATTTTACAAACAACAACTAACAGTTTGTTGAGTTTGGTTGTAACAGTTAGAAATTCATGATGTTACATATTTTGTTGGAATGTTTATATCAAGTACGTCTACAATATCAACTCATTAACTCATAAACAGATAACTTGTCCATTGTCTTTATTGATTCCCCATGAAAATGGATATTCTATAAACATTCTTGATTCATTTTCTCCTGAAAATGATTATTTATGATCTCTTCATAACATATATTTTATCAGTTACCTACTGCATGAACAAATATCTGATGATAAACCTTGCTAGAAACTTTGCTCTGGTTTATGAACTTACAGCTGACTTTGCAACATGAATACAATCAATTGAATGTTGTTAACAGTTAACAGAAATGCATCAATGCTATTACAACTTGTTGCAAAATAGATATTGCTGCACAAATAATTTTGTGATGTGGTTTGTTGCCCAAACGGTGGAGTGGTGTACATAATACAGTACTGAAACTAGTTTGAAGAAATTGGTTTAAACAATATTTATTTGGCAGAACATAATGGATTAATCAACAGGCTTAGACTCCTTTATTAAGACCTCTAACTACATTTTACAAGTGGATAAATAGTAAGATACAACAGACCTACATAAGACCTGAACAAAGAGAAGGAAAAAGAGAAGGAGTGGAGAAAGGGAGTATTGTGGGTAGAAAACTGCAGAACCTTTACATGGGACTGGGTGGTGTCTGGCATAAATTTTAGTAGCAATGTACTGTAAACCGTGAACAAAAATGCGTGCATATAAATTTCGCGTTGTTCACGTCCAACCTTATGTCGCTCAATTAATACACATGGACTATTTTCCAGTTTGAAGTGTGAAGTGTGCTTAAAGTTTTGTTTTGAAATATTTTATTGAGAATAAAATTCACAAAAAGATTCACTAAACAGGCAAAGCCTATACACGAGCTCTCCTTGATGGCGACTAATCGTTAATTGTTTTATGTAGCTTCAATCGATGGCGACTAATTGTTTATTGTTTTATTTACCAAAGGGTGTTAACAGTTAACATCTGAAGCTGTGAGTTGTGATTCTAATACAGGTGAGGTGGGTAGGGCCTAACCCCCTCTATAGACTCTGTTCCAGGCACAATTGTTTGATGTAAGATAACAGAATATTGATTTACAGACAGTAACTTTATAACAATTACAGTGAGCTGTCTTTATCCAGTTTTATTTTTGGGGGCTGTCCCCAGTCATTCGCGAAATTTACACGTCGCGAACATCCGCTAAGGTATACATTCACGGAAAAAACACGTTGGAATATTAATACGGTTTACAGTATTGTAAAGTGGTTTTAACCATTTCTCCATTTTGTTTTGCACTCTTAAAAATTCTGGATTTCTCATTAAGATCATTTTATAATTTAGATGTAAATAGTATGACATGAAATTGTTTCTTTGTTCATGAAATTCATGCAACATACACAAATGTACTTATTTATTTATCACAATATGAATGTATGTGAGAAAAAAGAATTTGTGAATGTACTTTAGAAGAAAAAAAAAGTTAACATGATGAATGTGTATCAGACAAAAATAATAATGTTTTTAATATATATCGAAACACACACAAATGTACTTATTTATTTGTCACAATATGAATGTATGTGAGAAAAAAGAATTTGTGAATGTACTTTAGAAGAAAGAAAAAAAAAGTAATATGATGATGAATATGTATCAGACAAAATAGTAATGTTTTTAATATATATCGAAACTAAATATTGTGACATTATAAGTGTACATAAGAATAATAACAATGTAAATTTACATTAGAAAAAATAGCAATGTGAATGTATATAAGAATTTTTTTTTAATGATTTCAGTGATTATGAAAGGTGTCAAAAAAACATCTGATATAATGGAGGTTGTCAGTTTTACAAATTACTAAAATGTCCCATAGAAGCAAAATTATCAGGCTATTACAGTGTCCTGTAAAATATGAAATTTTAATTGCATGTGTTATATAATATTTAATGCACTGTTTGTTTTTAACCTTTTGGATAATAAATCACATGTATGTCAATGAACTAATTATTATGAAAAGTATTTTTATAAACTTATTTTTCCTCTTTCAACAATTCCCATTTATGTGTTATTTGATAATATTTATTATGTACTTTGATACATTATTATACCTGAGAAATGGCTTTTTATCTCAGGTATGAAATTTATTATAATATATTTTTGGTGTTGTCAACTTCTTGAATGTTAGGTTTGTTTTTGCATAGTTTTTAGTGAGGAAAAGGTTTATAGTCCTCTTGCATCAGTGCAAATTACTTCTGGTTGAATCTTACAGTTAGTAGTTTTCAATATTGTTTTTTTTTTCACCATCCCAAAGGTTGTGGTATGTGCTGTCCTGTATGCAGGAAAGTGCATGTACAAATTCCCTTGCTATTAATAGAAAATAAATTGTAGGTTTTCTCCTACTATGTCGTTACAGCCAGTGCACCACAACTGGTACATCAAAAGCCATGATATGTGCTGTCCTGTCTATGGGATGGTGGATATAAAAGATCCCTTGTTACTAATCAAAAAGTATAGCCCACGAAATGCATCCAATAGTGGATGATTAATTAATCAATGTGCTCTGGTGGTGTTGTTAAACAAAACAAACTTTAATTAATCAATGTGCTCTAGTATTGTCATTAAACTTTTTGAACATAGCCATATTTGGTTGTTGGCTCTTGATTTGATTCATGTGAAATACTATACAGGTTTTTGCTAAACAAGTGAACTTTCCATATTAGTATCTGACCAAAACAAAACTGAGGTCAGATACCATACGAAGTTCACGAATTTCATAAAAGTGTGATATTTTATTTATTACCCAGCATATAATAATGTAAAATTCAACAATTTCTTCCAACATATAGTGGAGACATACGAATGCAAACAACTACAATTAGGGAAGATGACACCTCTTACTGAAATGATGTCATTTAGCAACTAATATGCACCACTAGGTATATATGAATTTATATGACACTCCCAGATATTGTTCACCAGGTGGGTAATAAGTGGATATATTCACCTACTTACAATCAGTTTTATAGCACTGCAAAAAATGTATTTAACAAAGAGAGAAAAAGTTGTCCAGTTGTGTGGCAAAACCCATTTCATGTACCGGGTATCTATGCTTCTTTCATCAATTATGTGTTCATGTTTAATATTATATATATTTCCAAATCATGTTCTTTTAAATATTTAAAATTATTTTTCTGCCTATTACTAGTATCAAGCTACTAAACAAAAACTACAAAACCAGTAGCCTGAGTACTCAGCTGTTCGAGAGCTATACAGACATTTGGACAGTTTCGATATCTCAGATTATAACTGTCCAAATGTCTTTCTAGCTCTCAGTCGGCAGAGTACTCAGGCTACAAAACCACTAACATATAAAAGCTATATCTGATGGAAATAAATATGGGAACACATGGTATTTAAAACCATATTTAATTCACTATTAGAGAAGATATACCTGTATACAATACAGAAATGAAATGTGTGACTGAATGTCAGTACTGTGGGATTGAACATTAATAACTGTTAACTTCATGTTAAAATGGATGAGGATTCTGGTGGCAAGCAATATATTGCTGTTATTATTTATGCGTTCCTTTATTTTTTTTCTCTGTGAGTATATCTCTGTATGCAACACTGGGGTAAATGTATACACAATCTTTTTAATGTTTATGTGTTGTACATACACACTATTACTTGTTATTATACATGGTATCCATGTCTCCAGTAACCATTTTGTACTGAACTCAATGAAAATGCACAACTATTTTCCAGTTGTTATCACATGTGTGAGGTTGCTGTAAAACATACAATAACCCTAACCCTTGTATACAATGTTTGAGTTATTTATAGCCTACTAGAATGCATCCAGTTACTAGTATAAAAAACAGGTAAATGTATTCATTTTCTTTATGCACCTTCATGTAAAATACTCAAATTTCGTTGGTTATTTAGCCTTGGGGGGGGGGGGTAACTTATACCCCACCTGTAACATCAGACTGTTGTTATTGTATTAATGTGTTATGCACAAATTTGTGTGTTGTCCACATAAATAAAACAATTTGCCAACCACTCTGAAAATGAAATTGAAGAAACGCGAGCATTTCAACGTGGCCAAGCCTTATAATAATGCATCTAATTTTGAATTTGAATGATGTCAGTATTGCAATGACATCACTTTACACATACTTAAAATAACATTAAACTGGGTAAAAAACAACATTTTGAACATTATTAATACACCTGGATGTGTTTGAAGAAAAGCTTGTAATTAAACATGTCAGCAAGATAAATGAATTGTAGAAACATCACATAGGGTTTATGGATATTTATCCTGCAACCAGTGTTCCTACTGGCCTGTTATGATGACCTGTTAAAGCAAAGTCA
>JAECMU010195654.1:0-15435 GCA_016106625.1 Dracogyra subfuscus
TTTGTTGGATAATGCTAGATATATATTTGTTAAACTGTGAGGTGACATTTAATAAATTAGCTGGTTTTTAAAAATTGAAATACTGTGATGTCAGCATTCTTCGCTTAGGTATTTTACAAGCTGACATTACAACAGTCATTTAACACGACACTGAAATCAATAGCAACAAAATGGCGCAAATTATGATAAAACGTTTTCCCCCCCCCAACAAAAAAACACCTGCATAAAAACAATCCCAACACGATTTGATTTGATGGATTCAACCCACTACCCCACTTCTTTTGGCTTGATTTGTGTTATAATGATGCTAAATATGTAAGCGCCTTAAAAAAATCCTGGGGAAAGGCCTGTAATGGAATACATATTTTTATACTACATGTATATCTGATGTGAAATCATAGCTACACCAGTGTGTGTATTTCTGTTTAATCAATTCTTAGTTTGTAATATTATTTCATAAAACCAATTCTTAAAGTTTGTAATATTATTTTATAAAACCAATTCTTAAAGTTTGTAATATTATTTTATAAAACCAATTCTTAAAATTTTAAATATTATTTCATACATTGTCATTCAATGACATACCAATTGGTAACAGACAACAAATAAAATAATACTCAACAAATGTTATCACCAACTAAAAAACAATTCTAAAACAGATGCTAAAATGTAAAGCTTTAAAAACATACTAGTATACAAAACCACAAAATAAAGTATATATAGTGGTAATAGTATAGCTAAAGTAATCAAGAAAGTTGTAAGTAATAATGGGTAATTTAACAACAACCAAAAAACACTGTAATACTATATGTTACACCACCTAATAACAAGCCTTTTTGCTACACCTGTTTTAGTTTAACAGTTTTAATGTTTTATGATACTATATAGCATTAGTGATTTCCCTAGAAATTAGGCAAGGCATGGTACACCAAACACCTTTGGGGCATTTTCACCATATTTGGGGCACTTGTTTTTTTTAATTAAAAATACACAAAAATTAATTGAAATAAACCTAAATTTAATGTATTTGCTTGCTTTAATAAATGAATGACAAAAGATATAAAAGGTATATTTTATTAATTAATAATACCTTTTGGGGTGTTTTATAAAGGCAATTTTAGAATTAATTACTGAAAAGGGCTTGTTTAATCTTAGGGCAGCATGGTGCTGATAGAGGCAAGATGGTGCTAGACTATTGAGGTATGGTGCTGTATCATGCTAAAACAAGCTAGGGAAAAACACTATAGTATTATTATAACACAATAACTCATACCTCAAGTTAGAATATGTTTAAATTTAACAATGTAACAGTATTGTAAATATCATGGTCTTGATTATAATGATCTCTCCAAAACATATCTTTCAACATTCCTCAATAATCTTCTTGATAAAATGAACTAATGGAAATTATGATTAGAAACAAAATAAATAAAACAGTACTAGTACCAGTGCAACTGACAAAACAATACAGCAATATATTGGCACAAAAAAATACATATATTTTTCATCAATATAACCACATAGGATAAAATACAAAACAAGAAGAAAACAAAACAAATGCCAAACATGTGGTTTGTGTCTGTCAGAATTAAAATACTATTTTATATTATTAAATAGTAATCATGTAACAAACAAGTAAACACAAACTTGAAATGTGTTTTTGTCAAACAAATTAATTGTCCATGAAATGTTGCTCAAATATTTACTATGTAAATACTATATTTGCTACATACAATTTAATTTCTTCATTGCTCTGCATAATAAGAGAGGGTGGAAACTACTCTAACAAAACAAAACAAAAAGATAAAAGCCGAAGTTTGTTTTGTTTACTGACACCACTAGAGCACATTGTTTTATTAATCATCAGCTACTGGATGCCAAACATCTGGTAATGTTTACACTAAGGATGTTTTATAGGCACTATTCCACAGACAAGACATAACATACCGCAGCTTTTAATATACCAGTCATTGTGTACTGGCTGGAATGAGAAACAACTCAATCTGCTCACTGACGAGCATTGATCCTAGAGTGCTTTACCATAGGGCTACATTCTGCTCCCATTCAAAACAAATGCTAATCTCTGCAGTTAATTTGATGTGAGATAAACAAAACAAACAAAAAACACAGTGAAAATGACTCTGTATTTCTTGTTTGTATTGTGATTTTTTTAAAGTTGCCTTTATCATGGCAGCCACATTGAAAAAACTTTAGTGGATACCTGTCCGAATGCAGTAATATAGAGCAATATTGTTCTGATTTACAGTAGTTTGATATCAGTGTTAGAAGACTGTTTCCAACAACCTAAAGTGTTCAATTAAAATTAAATATCTGGAAAATTGCTTTTTACATCAGAACCAGAAGGAAGGTTAATTTTCTTTTTTCTACATTAAAGGCATATCTTAAAAATATTTCTACCACTCTGTGCTAATGTTTCACCTATTTATTATACAAGCTGTCAAGCATATCAAAACATATTGCAAAAGAATTGTGCTAGATTGTTTCTACACATCTTGAACATTGTGTAATTTTCTCCTCTTTTCTGAACAAATAGCTTAAAATTGAAATTTGCTGTAATCCATAATTAATAAAGAGTTTTTCAATTGAAATACATGTCAAATTTAATGTGTGCACTATAGAAATTATTTTGGTACAATGTAACATCCATTACCGTTTGTATGTTCTTGACAAAAATGCGGAGTTATTTCAATATATATACTCTTCCAGAACAGTAGGGGAACCTGAAATAGTAATGTTAATGTCAACTATTAGACCAATCATAAGTTTTGACCACAGACATCCAAGTAAAGGTCTATTAATCACTGTGGAACATTATTTCTGTCAATCATTTTCATTCTGTTGATCATACAGTTGTTATTGTTTTGTTTTTGGTGATTTCTATTGTTAGAATTTGTGATTTACTGATAAAACAAACGTCAACTTGCAAATTTCACTTCTGACCCCAATTGTCCTTCAAGATCTTTGATGGTCATAAAACCTACTGTAATACTGAACTACCGGTTGTAATGTTTGCCCAATTAATTCACTATTATCATTATCCATGGCTAATATACCTTACAATTTTGGCAATTGTAAATTCTTATTAGAGTTCCCCTACTTTTTTTCAAGAGTATATTTAAATTACAATTTCATATTTTATTGGCATATTTTGGCTTATATCATTTTTTCCACTACTGAAAAATTCCACACAAATCTTGAATAAAGACTACTAGCATGTCTACTGACTAAAAATTAACTTAAAACGATAGGTCACCAGCCTATTTAAAAAAACATTTCAAAACATATATCGATCCCTACCTCTTACTATTTTTATTTTTTTTGTGTAATGCAAGATGCATTAACACTGTCTCATCTAACTATCAACATTTCTAACAATAATAAAATGTATATAACTCTACAAAGGGACCAGAAACACACATGTATGTCATGCTCTATCCTCAAAACATTCATGAACACAATGCATTTACTGAAATTTAGTGGGGGAACATCCGATATCTTGCTCAACTTAATATTTTCATGCACAATTACATTAGTATACTTTTGAAGACTCTAGGTGCACTTTTTAAATCATGCATCCCTCACAATAAAAATCATGCATTCACCCCTGTAAGTAGTTGTGTATTAATTTGCTTTAGGCCAATATTACATAATACTCAGGTATGGAAATGTTTTAATGACATACTCAACACATTTTACTTACGGTAATATGGTGTCAGACATATGGTTAAGGACCACACAGTTATTGAGAGAGGAAACCCGCTGTCGCCACTTCATGGGCTACTCTTTTTGATTAGCAGCAAGGGATCTTTTATATGCACCATCCCATAGACAGGATAGCACATACCACAGCCTTTGATGTACCAGTTGTGGTGCACCAGCTGGAGCGAGAAATATCCCAATGAGCCCACTGATGGGGATCGATCCCAAACCGACCACACATCAAGCGAGCGCTGTACCACTAGGCTATGCCTCGCTTCTAATACTAAAGTAGCCATCTGTTACACTCACAATCAGAACCCGTGTTCACGATCTGTTGATCGTGTCAATGTCTCTGATTAGCAAGTTTAGGATAGAAATCCTTTTATACCTTTGTTTTAACTTTGTACACATAAATAATAATTATAATATATATATTACCATAATATTATTTCAAATCCATATTCTGTAATCTAAAAAAATTTATAATTAATTATAACATTTTCTTCTTAAACAATCAGGTGCATAGTAATTTTCAAACAAAATATTTTCAATAGCAATTTTGCATTGGAATTTCCCCGGCATTTTGAAGTGGAAATCATAGACTCAGTTCATTGTTATTGTAAGGAGATGTAAAGTGATGTCATTGTAATAGGTCTTACTGACATCTTCTCCACATTTTGTGTTGAACTGTGAATATCTACACATTTTGTGTTGAAATGTGAATATCTACACATTTTGTGTTGAACTGTGAACATCAATCTGCACATTTTGTTTAACAATGAAACCAATATCCACATTTTGAGTTGAAAAGTGAACACCAATCTCCATTTTGTGTTTCACAGTGAACATCAATATCCACATTTTGTTTTGAACTATGAACATCAAACTCCATATTTTGTGTTTAACAGTGAACATCAATATCCACATTTTGAGTTGAAAAGTGAACATCAATCTCCCCATTTTAGGTTGACCTGTGAATATAAATCTACACATTTTGCATTGAACAGTGAATATCTATCTCCACATGTTGTGTTTAACAGTGAACATCAATCTCCACAGTTTGTGTTGAACTAACATCATTTGCAACATTTTGTACTAAATCGTCATCCTCCTCAACATCTTGTGTTGAGACTTTCCCAGTGTCATCAAAATTAAATGGTGGTGGAGCTGAAGGCAAGGGCAACTGATTTGACAGCTGTGATGTTGACTGTTCACAATAAGACACATGACCTTCCATTGAGGCTGCAAGTGGGAACACACCATATCTGTTAGGAATGATTCCAACAAGGCCTCTTATCCGACAAAACGTATTCGTTCCCATATTGTTCGAGAAGTACAGGTAGTTAATAAGCTCAGCTCTAGCATCTTCCAGTTCATGCAACGGGTATGGACTCACATCTTCAGATATTTTTCTTTGGGGATGTCTTGCTATACGGGAAACAGGAGCAATCATCTCACTGTAATGGAACATCTGAATAATAGAAAAAAAACTAACTTTTCATTTCTACAATGTACGTGTGTACAATCATAAAAAAAGAAAGAAAGAAATGCTAATATTTAGCAACACACATTCAACACACTTTATTTACGGTTATATGGCATCAAACATATGGTTAAGGACCACACAGATTTTGAGAGGAACCCGCTGTCTCCACTTCATGGGCTACTCTTTCCGATTAGCAGCAAGGGATCTTTTATTTGCGCTTCCCACAGGCAGGCTAGCACAAACCATGGCCTTTGTTAAACCAGTTATGGATCACTGGTCAGTGCAAGTGGTTTACACCTACCAATTGAGCCTTGCGGAGCACTTACTCGGGGTTTGGAGTCGGTATCTGGATTAAAAATCCCATGCCTCGACTGGGATCCAAACCCATTACCTACCAGACTGCAGATTGATGGCCTAACCACGACACCACCAAGGCTGGTACAATCATAAATACAAGTATATCATGTAATTTGGATTCCATCTGGTAGAACCTGGAGTGGGGTAGGGCACATCGCATGAGGATCATAAGACTTGTTTATTTGTTGTTCTAATTGATTTAATTCTTGCCCTACTTCAAATAGAATTCTGGTAGCATCTTGACTTTATAAGCAGCCATCCAGCATCAGTTATAATCAGTTTTCACAAGCCAATCAATGTTCGATTATACAAACACATGTATTTGATTGATCAGGACTATGCACCTACTGTTGTTTTCAAATAAACAGACTCAACACATAAATAATTTTATATTCAATACCTATTCAATAACTGGTAATGTCGTCAAGTTTTTAATTCTCCACGGCACTTTGTTTGCCTTTGGCTATATTCAGGTTTTATTTTCAATGACATGTTTTTTTTGCTATGAACATTTTCTTAATTGCAGTGGATAATGAAAAATGGTGGATACGTGAGCAACTTAAGATTATAATTATACAATATTATAAACCAAGTCCATAGCCTGGCATAGGTCATGAATATTTGATATATATTTTTGTAGTTTGAACATTTATATTCATGAGGGAATATATGTGTCATGTTGCAATTCAAAAACAATTTTTTTTAAATAATAAAATCATCAATAAAATACCTTTTATTATAAGCAATGAAACATCTCCAAAAGACAAAAAATATATAAAAATACCACTATGGCCATAGAACCAGAGTAAGCATTTGTATTGCACCAGACCAACAACATAAAATGGAAAAAAACTAAACATATTAAATTTTGAAAACATTAGATCACAAATTCTTACAGAACCAGTGTAGGGAACATTTTGTTTTCGCTCGGTCTGGCTGAATTCAGACCTTAGGATTGCCTACGTATCTTTCGGCCCTGAACTGGCATATGTATTCAAATTGACACACATTGTCGGTTTTTAATTAGCCAGTGGCAAATCTGGCTACTGACAGAGCGAGCCCTGGATGTTTTCAGTGTGTGTGTGTGTTTTGGGAAGGGGTGTTAGGAAAGAAATGATTGATTGCCAACTTAATTGGACTTTTAAAAAGTGCTTCACCTATCATTTATTCCGTTAAATGTTACAGTTGATTCTGTCAATGGGCATCTTCTTTGACTGGCCTTGAAGCTTGGATTGTTTGGCACAGGAATCCCATTACGTGTAAGCGCCTTCCTGACAGATTAGCGGTCCCAGTAGATGTGATAAAATTACCAAAGACCAATGACTGGTCCATTGTTAGATATTTAGGAAGTGTTTTACCTGTCATAGTGATTAGGTATGTTTGATATACTGGTACACAAGTTGTTTGCAAGAGGTAGTCGACTGCCACGCAGGTACTTGTGATAAATATTTTTTTTAAAGTACTTAAAATTAAGGCGTAGCAGCAATTGATTTAAGGTGCTTCCACGCCATCCAAGCGCTTACTTTAAGGACCAAGGCGTGTCAGGCCGCTACACCTAACAGCCCTGGGGAAACCCCTGCCTGTATTTATGCATTTTGATTTTTGCCGATACAAATATGTTTTACGTTCTAGGAAGATTAATGTTTTGAAAAATTATCAACAAGTAACAAGGCACCAGAAACACTGCAAATCCCCTCATGATTACATCATCCTATTAATGTATGTTAAATTTCATGAAAATCGGATAAGAAATAAAGTTGGTAGAGCAGTGAAGGTGTAATCTATATCTTTGGTAACAGTGGCCTTGACCTTTGGTGCAAAGAGCTGAAACATGAACTCATTAGAGATGTCCTGATCCCATTGGTTTATATGAAGTTTCATGTAATTTGGATGGGAAATGACGTTGCTACAGTGATTATGTTGTAATTTCTGTTTTAGTAATGGTGACCTTGACCTTTGATGCAGACAGGTAAATGACGTATTCTTTCAAGATACCATGATCCTATATATAGTTTACAAATAAAGCAAAATACTAACCGACACTGTTTTATGCAAAAATAATTAGAACAATTCACTATTATAAAATCTCTTACCGGTACTTGGGGATACGGTGAGATAAATCTTGGTATTCTGTTGTATAACCAACCATTGTTTCTTCCAAACAGATGAATACCAGGAGGCTGTATTTCATGTCGTCTCATATTAGCAACTGAAACAAAATACATACATATATAACAGCACTGCCGTGTTAAATATACCTTATCTAGGACTAGAGGCACTGATTTTCCACAATCGAGGAATCGCGGATATTATCACAGAAATACCTATCTGAAACAGAATTCCCATTTTTTTCAAAACATTATTTCACTTTAAATAGCGCATTTGATTAATTAAAATGTATTACTTAAAGATATATTATGCTATGTTTGCTTATTAATTGTTAACTTTTGCGGCATTGCCATATTTCCGATCTCACAAAGGAATGCAGTAATTGCATACTGTATGCTAGGCTTTGTTCAAAATATATTATACAAGGGAAGTGGTTTATAGTGTGATCGTTTGTAATTATTTTCCCGATCACATCATAAAGAAAACCGAAAATGTCCAACATCTGTGTCGTGGCGTATTCGTGTGTGTGTGTGTGTGTGTGTGCGTGTGTGTGTGTGTGCATTTGAGTGAAACAAAAACAGAATTTGTTTAATAATGAAACGGAAAAAAACGGAATTTGTAACATTATGAAATGGAAAAGGGAAAAATCTGAAACGGAAAATCAGTGCCTCTATATGACAGATACTTTTTCAAACTACAGCCAAATGACAATCGCATACATGTGTTTTCAAAGCAATAATATTTTAAAGATATTTTGTTTGTCAATATTTTGGATGCTGGTCAATTCATAATAGTCATTTTACACCTTATTTTGTCATTTCATCTCCAACTCATACTGTATAGTTAATTCATACCATGGTCAATTTGATGTTTGTGAAGAGTTACATGTTTAAAAATAATAATAAAATGCAGCCAATTATGACCATAAAGAGGAAATCAAATAATATCAATGGTAAAATGAAGTCACAGTGACAGGAACAGAAGAAATCATGATTCAATAAACAGAATGACAGAAATTACAGAAAGTAAAATTTATTAGGACTTTACAACCAATTAAATCTGCAATTGTAGACAAAATATCAAATGATGGTTAGTGGAAACAAAAGACAGAATGACCGGTCTGACCGTGTGACAAATCTGTCGCCAAATAAGTGGTTTTTCAGTCAGAAATTACAAAATCGATAACAAATAGAGTTTTCATTACTCAGATAAAATATAACATTTATTGTGTGTATGAAACATACAAATGGATACAGGTATGGGACAAAGTAAAAGCTATTAAAAATACTGTTAAATTATGTTACTGTAACTCGTAAGCTACTGTTTCCTTTGATACATGTCTAGTATGCAGACTGATAATTATTTTTGTATCAATGTATGGAAAAAAGTGTGCATTTGGAAATAGCAGAGATAAGTGCTGTAAAATATAGTAGGGTGCAGGAAAATAAAGAGGGGCAAAGAAAAATAAAGGAGGTTGGCAAAATGCAATAGCAGGGCGAGTCATCCCGTTTAAAGGGAGCAGCAAGAACATTGCTTACATACATCAACCCCCCCCCATAAGTGTCAGTCATATGACTTTTAACTAAATATAGACAAAACTGTCATTATAGACGACTGTCATTACCAATCTGTCAAGTCTAGTCTTTTCGTTTAAATAGAGGTAACAGTTTTAACATATTATAACCTTTTTCACCCTCATTTTCTATTTTGATCGATCGATGCTTGGTTAGTTGATACATATGAAGTAGAATTAAAGTTTGTGTTTGCACAGTGACAGTCACAGTGTGATTAGAAAGAGTGCAGAAGTGAAATGGGATGGAATTTGATGAGGGACAGATGTCTGGGAATTCGACAGTTAGTTTAGGATATATCACTACATCAACCTTTAACCAATATGGTAGGACTTTTCTTTGGCACTGTCACGTATATTACATAAACTTATGATAAAGAGCATTATTAAATTATTTATTTTCATTATTATTATAATAAATACAAAGGAAAGTCCTTCCACAAATATGTATTACTCATTTACTTAAATAAAAAGAGTGTTTGATAAGTGGGTACCGATGTTGCAAATAATACCTTCTTATCGATTATACCTTTTAAATATAATCCACAGTTTACAAATAATTATGAGAAATTACAAAAGTAGGTTTCTTTAATTCTTGAAACGGAAACAACTCTTTGATTAAAAGAGATACATTTTTAACGTATTTCCGGTTCCTAAAATCCATACGCGATTGGTCAGTTGGAAGCCGGTGAAAATAACAAAGTGTAGTTTAATACAGTTTATTTGCTGTTGTCTGTATCATACTGACAAATATGGAACATAATATATGTGACACGATTATACCCACGTTAGTGGCTGCTGTTGAAACTGTAATGAATCCCGATGTTGCACACAGTGAACGTCTTGAAGCTCATAAGGTGTGCAGGTCAATGTGATGAGGCCTTATTTAGGATATTTATGTTTCAAAATAAAATTACATTAGGATTAGGAATAAAACACAACAGTAAAAGTGTGAAAGGAATTACTTACAGTTTGCCAGGAAGGACTTTACTTTGGCATTGTCACTAACCCTAACTCTATCAGGCCATGACAATAAAAGTTATAGTATATTATAATAATAATAATAGTATATTCCAAACATTCACGCTACATTGACGAAAATTGCCAAACTCTTGATGTGGCTGGTCAAAGACATCATTTAGATTTCAATCTACTATGGAAATAGCTTTCCAGACGGTTTGTCCACTGGACAATTTGTTCACGGACGTTTCGTCCACTCACCTCTGACAATTCGTCCACTCAATGACTTCATTTTTTTTCAAACATATTAATTATTCTTTGACATCGTAATCGTTTCTTAACATTATTTTGTGGTATACTTTAACTAAAACAGTAAAATAGAGTTAGAATTCAACATTAATATCCAGTTTTTATTAACTGTTTGTATTCATTATCATGCGGACGATTCGTCCACTCGCTCATACATTATCTCACATGTCACGATGTGGTAAATAGGTAATGCAAGCCTCCGCGTCGGAAGACTTCATTACCCCCCCCATGTAATGTTTTCCTTAAATGGCGTAATTATCACATGCCTACTAACCTGGGAATAAAATAAAAACTTGTTGTCTTTTAATTCCAATATAATTAAATGTACATTAAAAAACAATTCACCAAAACAACAAATGTCAGTCAAACAAGGCGTGTTGTTTTAGACTTGACTGTATTCATCTTTGTGAAACATTTGTCATAATTACTTCTGTACACTTAATTGGTAAAGCAAACAGAAAACAAACAAGTTGAAAGGGAAGGGCTAAAGATTTTTTTTACTGGGTATATTGTACTAAAAACATTCTATGTGACACGGCAAACAAAAATACGGGGTAAAATATTTATAATAATTTATTTAGCCCCCACATACATGTAGTACACATTATTAAGTCCGTGGACGAAATGTAACGAATCGTCCGGAACAGATTTTTTGTAGTGGACGAATCGTCTCGAGTTCATTAGTGGACGAATTTTCAGTGGACGAATTGTCCAGTGGACGAATCAACTGCATCCCTGGAAATAATGGATTAATAAAAATAATGAAAAAAATCCTCATGTTTTTAAAAAAAATAGTTTGGACGTAAATCTATAACTTTCATTCTCTTGGCCTTAAGTTCTTTATAAATAGGTGACATTGTCAAAGGAAAGTCCTACTGTTTGACATTATGGTATGTCAAATGGTAACAGGTCATTTCGCCTTTATTACTAGTTTACCCGAGTCGTTCTGAACAGGGTCGATTCATACCTCTAACCGAGTAATTTTTCTCCATGTTTCGATTCGCACTAATTTTTATTTCATTAATAAAGTACATTTATTCATTGATTTGTCCTATATCCATTGATTTTTAGATGTCACACATTGCGTGTTTATATTTACAAAGAAAAATAATATTCTAATTTTATTTATTTTTAATATCATTTACTCATGCCATATACGTGAAATACATCCAGGCCTTAAATAATATATAGACCATGTATTCACATTAATAATTCATTTATGAACAGTCACACTGCATACTACTCATGTGCTGTGCTTTATTAAATATACTACATACCCAGCTGAAGTTAAAATGCAGAGTATGGTATGTTAATTTCACCTAGCTTCAGTTGACAGAAAGACTCAAAGTAAACCGCTGATAAAGCATTAATATCCAAAGACAAAAATGTACCTAATATTTGGTAATGAATAATAAATAAACAAGATAAAAATACTTCAGAACTATAATAAATATATTTATTTTCTGGGGCGAAACGACTGTACGAATGAGATTTAGGGTGAACCAACCTTGGGTGAATAGGACAAAGGGAAAAACAACGCAGAGTTTGAAATGGTTTTAGGGCCAAAAAACCCCAGATTCACATCAAATCAAATATATTCCAATCAATTCCTGTAAAAAATAAGAGGTGCAGGTCACCTCGCCTCAAAACCAATTCCCTCCCCTGCCACCACCCCCCAAACAGTTGGTTAAATATATTTGTGGTGTTATAGCTTTAAATTTTAATATTTAACAGACTAGATCTCTTCCCATTTTTTAATCAACAGTACAAATAAAATAAAAAACACACACACACACATGTGGAGTTTGATGCATGTTTGTTACTTTGAAAGTTAAGTTGACTGAAAACTAAAATGTGTTGTTGACTTTTGATGATTTTATTTATTCAGTGACAGGGAAAATTATTACTGAATGGATTAATATGGGTTTTTTTTTTGAGTGGAATTCGCAATAAAAAGTGAGAAAATCAAGCACATGCACACTGTCTGCAGAGTCTCCCAGCTTTAAAAGACTGTTCTGCCTCTGTAAAAGCCATTGAACATAAGATATAAATATATAATAGACAAATTAATGAAAAATAAATATAAAAAATGAAATAAAGCTTTACAGAGACACCATTCATTGATAATAACCTGCTCACTAAATTGTGTCAACATCCCTGTTAAGTTGATATTAGATTAGGATCAACTATCCCAATTATAGATAATTCAATATCAGGGTCGACCACCCCAATATTAAGACCAGTTTTAATAACACAAACAAGTGGACATAATAGTAGATTTTTGCTAATATTAATAAATAAATTGACATACAAAAATATGGACAATAAAGAGTGACTGGGGCGATTTTGACAAAACAGTTTAGGTCGAGTTGATCATCATTTGGGGTGAGTTGTCCTGCATTCAAAGATAAATGGCGGGCAGCATAGCCCAGTGGTACAGTGCCCGCCTGATGCGCGGTCGGTCTAGGATCGATCCCCGTCAGCTAACCACTGGGTTTTTTCTCGACATAACCATATGTCCGACGCCGATATAACCGTAGTTAAAATGTGTTGAGTGCGTCGTTAAACAAACCACAAAAACCACAAAAATCAAAGATAAATAATCTGAATGTAAATCAAATTAATTTTAGTATTAAACAAATTTTTTTTTAATTATGTTATAAAGCATGCCCGAGAGAAATATATTTAGTTTTCATGCAAATGCAGTTCTATATTTCAGCTTTTTAATGTCACTGTGTTTTTGAAGCATTTACAGTAGATTCGTATTTAAAAACAAGACAGTCTGAACTCCTCAATTGATAGCAGTCAGTTCACCTGTTTTCCATGCTGACAAATAACACGTGATGGTGATATATTACCACAAGTATTAGTAATTTAAAATGGTTAAATTAAAACAAATGGTACACTCAAATTTAACTTAACAGTTGTTCTGAATGGATGGCATGTACTGTTTACGACAGAAGGTGCAAACAAATGCACCATATGATACATTCTGCTACTGAATATATAATTAGAAGAAAAAAACGAACAATGGGGGAATTTCTTTTATAATGATTTGACCTTGTAGATCTGGCAGGGCAGGACATAGCCCTGATGTAAAGTCTGTCTAGACTCAATCCCATCAGTGCTCCCATTGGGTTATTTCTTGTTCCAGTCAGTGCACCATTATTGGCATGTCAAAGGCCATGGTATGTGCTATCCTGTCTGGGATGGTGCATATAGAAGATCCCTTGCTACTAATGGAAAAATTTGGGTTTTCTATTTTTGTGTCAAAATTACCACATGTTTGACATCCAAAGAAATAAATCAGTGGGCTCCAGTAGTGTCCAAGGCTTCAGAATTTTTATAAAAGTGTTTAAACCCACTAGCAGTGATTTTAAACATTTACTAGCCATGATTAAAAATGCACTAGCCCTGCTTTACTTTAAGTTAATATAATTTTACTAATTAATAGTAATAATCAGATATGACACCTAAAAAGGGAGATAGAGCTTAAAAAACACTAACACTAGGGAGCAGGGTATATATATTTACAAAACAGACTTAACTGCAGCATTTGACTCCTTTTTTCCCACTAGCCATCGGGCATGGCAATAGTAGTTATCTACTAGCCCGACATTGAATATCACTAGTCATGGGAGTGGGGTACCATAATCTACAAGCACTGAGTGTGATTAGACAAAACAAACTTTTAATTGATATGACATGCACCAAATGTTAATTCATCTTAATACAATTAGTAGAAATATATTTATTGTCTCATGAACCATTAAACTGCAGAAGATACAAAATCAAAATGTAACTCATTCCAGAAAACTAAAATTGTTCTAAATATGTAATAAATAAGTATTTTAGATTTTATGTTTTACTTCATTGTTTTTCACAAACTAATTGCCTGCTTTTCTTTTATAGATTTGTGAAAATTTCAAAGAATCATCCCCATTTTGTCTGCAGTGTGGACTGGAATTGTCACAACAGCAGTATCCTCCAATTTTGCGCCATTTTGGATTCCAGCTCATTGAATATTGTGTAAAGTACGGAGAGTATTTATAATGTGACATTATAACATAAATTTGTTAACAGGTTATTTACAAGTTTACTTAGCTAATACCTTGTTAAATCATTAACAAGTAATAATGTGAGGTCCTACATGTACAAAAGAGTATATTTTATGTTTCGCTGTAAAAATTTAAAAAGTTTTAATTCTTAATGTTATCATAACATAACAGTTATGTTTACATTTATTATTATTATATACTGATGGAAAGAAATAAAGGATAACACAGATAGCAACAAGAAATAATGACGGAATTAAAATCAATTCATATTGTCAGAAATTGACTGGGAACATATAGGCAGCACATTCAACACTACAGACATTACTATTTGGTCTATAATTTGATGTGTTCCCTTATTTCTTTCCATCAGTATATTTACACTTAAAAGAACAGGGACATGTTACCTGAGAGGGATGGAGAGGAAGCTGTTGTTTGGTTTTTACAAATATTTTAAAGTTCTCCAAAAAACAGTTACTTTGACTTTTCAAAAATAGAAGAATTGTTTTTTTGAAGATAATGTGATACCATAAAGATAATGTTTTATAATTATATATTTTATGCATTCTTGGTTTATAATTATTTTATTTTCCAGATTCAGATGGAACAGCTTAACCCATGTAGAAAAAGATCTTGTGAAGATTAACTCGTTACAGAATATTAATAAAGTTTGTATCATTATTATCATTTAATATTTTTTGACTGTTGTACACAGACTTAGTAGTAATTGGATTTAAAGGAAACATGACACGTGACCTATTATAAATTGAATCACCTAAAACAAATTTTTTACAAAAAAAAGTAATTACTGAAAATATCTCCGTAAAGAAACAGATACGAGCTCTTAGCGGAAATTGCCGATCTTTAAT
>JAECMU010195674.1:388-21160 GCA_016106625.1 Dracogyra subfuscus
GGGTTGTATAGTCTAGGATGACACCCAGTCATTTAACTTGTTTTACCTTCAAGTGGAAGTAGAAGGTAGCTTAGGACGTGGTATGAATCTATGATGGGTTGTATAGCCTAGGATGAGCCCCAGTCATTTAACTTGTTTTACCTTCAAGTGGAAGTGGAAGGTAGCTTAGGACGTGGTATGAATCTATGATGGGTTGTATATTCTAGGATGAGCCCCAGTCATTTAACTTGTTTTACCTTCAAGTGGAAGTGGAAGGTAGCTTAGGACGTGGTATGATGTGTTGTATAGTCTAGGATGAGCTCCAGTCATTTAACTTTGTTTCATCTTCAAAACAGTGCACCAGAATTGTGTCGGAAACTATATTAGATTTTGTCCTATTTATGTAAACACACGTGAGTATAAAATAGTCTTTGCTAATGAATTTATTTGACACAGTATGTGGCCTCAGTCATTCTTTAGTCTATAAATATTGTGTTTACTACTGAATTATCACTGCAGTGATTAAACAGTACATTAGATTTTACAGTGTCAGTAAAAACATAGTTTAATTTTAATACGTAAACATTTATTTTAATATCATTCAATTTTTTTTCTTCGAATGATATACCGTTCTTGATTTCCATTACCTATTGATGGTAGAGTTGGCGACATGTAAATGCTATAATGTGTTGATGCTCCGAGGGTGTCAGATCTGATCTATTTAATTATGCAGTGTATTAAAAATGGCTACAGGACTTTAAATATATTTCTTTTGTGTCTTTATATTCTGTAACAGTTACCTAATTTAATTGCATGTAATTTTAGCATTTTGTGAGGAAACACTGACTATGTTTCCAAATCAACTGGTACATTCTTGGCCACAGTGTCTGTCTGCCTGTTTTTCTGTTTGTCCCAGTATCTTGATCTTGTTACCCATATATGTAACAATATTGATGGAAGTAAAACTACACTTTTTAACCCCACGACAACCTGATAAATGTGCGTAAACTAAATGTTTCATGTTACAACCAAAGATTAATGAGAACACATGTTTGGCTTTCAGTGAATTAAACCTCCTTTTCCCCCTATTACTGTATCTATGTACTCCATGCTCCTGTAAAAGCATTGGTGTGTTCTGAGTAATCAACTGCACGAACCTCATTAGCCATGGAAATGGTCATCATTTTGCCAGTGCCAACAGCACCGATATAGTCTGCTAAGTAGAATCCAGCATGTATACATTTTGGAGAAGTAAAAGAAACGCTGATTACATTTTCAATAAAACTTTCCCTAAAGAGACATACCTTAGTTTTTAAGCACTAAGGCATATTTTTTACTATTAGAAAGAAAGAAAGAAGTTATATGGCATCAGACATATGGTTAAGGACCACACAGATTTTGAGAGGAAACCCGCTTTCACCACTTCATGGGCTACTCTTTTCCGATATGCAGCAAGGGCTCTTTTATTTACACTTCCCACAGGCAGGATGGCACAAACCATGGCCTTTGTTGAACCAGTTATGGATCACTGGTTGGTGCAAGTGGTTTACACCTACCCATGCATTGAACCTTGCGGAGCACTTACTCAGGGTTTGGAGTCGGTATCTGGATTAAAAATCCCATGCCTTGACTGAGATCCGAACCCAGTACCTACTAGCCTGTTGACCGATGGCCTAACCATGATGCCACCGAGTCTGGTTTTGATAACTGAAATCATACTTTTCTTAGATTTTATTGTTTAGGTCATCAATTTTTTTTAGTCATCCTGGTTTTTTAATATTACAAAATACATTTCTCATATTTTAAAAAAGGCATGTGTGTCTGAGAATTAACAGTTAGGCTATTTTTTGTTTCGACCAGTGCTTCTGGTATATGTACTGTCCTGTTAATCGAACAATGCATATAAAATATCCCTTGCTGCTAATGAAAAAGAGTAACCAATGGTGTGAAGGCAACTGGTTTTCTGTCTCGTGATCTTTGTGGTCCATGACCATAATTAAAATTTAATGAGTGTATTGTTAAATAAAACAGTAAAACAAATTTCCCTTTAATATTAAGTTTCAGCAATATTTTCTATACTTTTGTAATATTTGTCATGTTGGCATGAACATGGATTGACGTTATCTACTATAAGACTTGATGAACCCATGATCAGTTGTAATGTCCAAGGCTACAAAGATGTACCATGTGTCTAAGATGTAACACCTGGCACAGAATCCCATGTTATAAAATACAGATGCCAGTGTTTACTCTAGCACTGTTGCTGAATACAGATGCATTTAAAGATGACCTTAAACACAATAAATTGCTTATTTATGACTGACTCATGAACATTCCCCACATTTTGTGTACCAATAAGTTCTTTAACATTTGTTCTTCCATAAAAAAATTTCCAATAAATTAAAAAAACCCACTAATGTATATCGTCCTACCTGCTGTCTGATACTACAATGATGGTCAACTAGGAAACCAACTAACTGAATCATAGAAACAGGACTCGAACTTGATGACAGCACTGATGGCCGTTGAGAAATTGCAGTGGCAGTTTTTTATTTGCTACTGGGTAAAACATATTTGTTGTTATGTTTATTTATTATAAGTAAAAGATTGATACTGGTTTAAAATTGCTGGTCTCCAAACTGACTTCCAGAAATCCTCCAGAAAAAAAGGGATTATGTTTGGAGTTGGGGTTAAGAAAATCACAGTAATAATAAGAGTAATTAATTTTATCAAAAGGTTAACTTTAAAAAAACAAATCTGCTAAAAAATTTGGGTGTGACGTCATACCCATTTTACCCTCTGGCAGAACCCTGATGTGTTTTATTTGTTTTTGCCAAAAGACAGACCAGCATGTACTTTGACGCTTGTCTTGAAGAATTTTATAAATTGAACATGACTCCTAGGGGTGATTGATTCTAGGATGTTTCATGCAGATGGATTGCTCCAGCATACAGCTCTAACTAAATCCTACTCCCATCAGTATGACCGGCTTTAGGGTGTTATAATTCACAAGGACATGCCACGAGATGATCTTCGTCTTCAGTAGTGTAGCACATGCAATTTGCGCATATACCCTCTGATCAGCTGCATGTGTACAGTATTGTGAGCAGGATCGAAAATGTTGTTGGCATGAGAAAAGAATTGCTTCTTATGTGGCATATAAATCAATAGAGCTATGATAAGTTGATAAATGGTATGCTGAAGCATGGGATTTCTTTCTAATGGTTTGGGTCAGGGAATCCAAAGAGATCGAGCTTGCCACGTCTGCTGTTTGTTTATCTCACAGTTTACACGTAGATTAGCAGTTATTTTCTAATGCCACTGAAGTCAGTAGTTCACCAAGCAGTACACACTAAATGTATCAGGATGGGATAATATACAATAACGGGCCCTGTCAGTTTTCACATACAGAGCCTCTTTATTATTTCAAAAGGCTTATGGTGGCAGCTTAGTAACTGTAATAATATTTTGACTGAAATGTTGCCACTTGTATGTATCATGAAGTTATTCAACAGCAGTGATGTCTTTATTTATTTACCGTTACAAAGACAGAAATCCTGTGGAGGAGGGAAGTGAGCTGTATACTGCCTTTCATTTCTTACGGCTACATGTGTTCCGTCTTGCTGTGGGGGCTATATCAGCTGGCATTTCAGTCATGAAGACTGGGTTATGTGATCACCCATTTTACAGTGACCTTTCCCCATCCTTTCCATATTGATCTACAAATAAAGCATTGCTAAAAGTATTAAATTATTAAAACAAAGTTCAATATTTTAGCTTCTTCTGTGGTACCCCTAGACACACACCCCTAATTTTTTTTTTAAAGAACACCCACCCAAATTCCTTCAAGACACCCCTAAACAAACACATCTGTGACGTTAAAACTGGAAAATGTCCTTAAAAAATAGACTAGAACTTGAATCAATAACTGCTACTTCTCAGACCTGTGTGCATGTTTTAAAATATGAAAAATTTATCTGTGGTATTAGAAACAACAGGATGACCAGAAACACTTCTGTTCAATGGAAATGGGTAATCTAAACAATAAAATGTAAGTAATGTTTGATTTCAGTGATCATAAACAGTTCTGATAGTGAAAAATATACTGTAGTGTTCGGAAACTAGGGTCTGTCCCTTTAAAACAGTTTCAGTACAATCCCACAATACCATTGCAGCCTTTTATGGAGATGAGTTTTGTCTCCGAGTTACACTCGAGTTTCTATAGTGTGTGTGTCATGCAATATTTGCAACAGAAATTTATATTTTGAACGCTATGAATAATAATAAGATTTGCCAGTCTTCAGAGCCTGTTTTATGTCATACATCATTAGCTAACACGCTTGATGTTAGTATTCTCTATTGACCTTACTCATATTATCTTTAGCATTGCCTGTATTAAATATTATCTGGAAGTCAAATATTTGAAAACAGTTTATATAATTGCATTATCATTATTCAGTATATTCCATATCCCGTAATTGCTTGGTCCTACAAATGTACACTGTCCATTAAAGCATCCAGACAAGCATTCACCACAGATGTGTGTAGTAAAATATGTTTCATGTTATTGTTGACTTGCAATACCATAATAGTTTATGTATTCTGTTCAATGATGTGTGTAGTAAAATATGTTTCATGTTATCGTTGACTTTGATAATAGTTTGTGTATTCATCCAATGACAGTGTCATGCATTGGCCAACACATTGACTTAAACTGTTGACTGAGTGTACGGTACACACTCGTATTGATTAAAGTGCCGTTTTCCCAGTCTCCCGGAGAGATTTATGTCACTTTAATGATATGTGATCACTGATGGCTATTCAATTGTTCCTACCAGTTTCCTGATGCAGAGCCTTTAACAGGCGTACATCGTGCATGGCTAAGCTGTAAATGTGACAGATAAAAATTATGAAGAAAAATCCAACAATATTGCTTCAACTGAATTTATTCATCTGAAAAAATTAATTAATAAAGTCCATTTCATTTTTATAGCTGTAGCTCAGAGTTCTACAAGCAATTATCAAAAAATAGTAAAAATAAATATTCTTTTTATTCTGTCTTCAGCCTCCAGTGGTTGCACAAAATTGTTGTCGAAGGGCAGGATGGTGATTTTCAGTGTGTCTGACAAGCTGGTTGATCATTGTCATGTGGGTTTACAAGCTGGTCAAACATACATGTAGTTATATGAGTTGACAACTGGTTGAACATGACTGACAGTGTTTTGACAAGTTGGTTGACTACAATTAAATGTAGGTTGACAACCTAGTAAAACAGTTATTTTGAGTTGCACATGGTTGGGTTTTGACAAGCTGGTTATACATAGTTATGTGGGTTGACAATTTGGTAGAACATGGTTGTTTGTGACAAGCTAGTCAAGTATGGTTAAATGTGGGTTGACAAGCTGCTCGAATATAGTTTTTTGGGTTGACAAGCTGGTTGAACCTGGTTGTTTTTGACAAGCTGGTCCATCATGGTTAAATGTGGGTTACAAACTGGTTGAACATGGTTAAATATAGGTTGACAAGCTGGTGAAACTTGGTTGCATGCGGGTTAACAAGCTGGTCAAACAAGGATATGTGAGTGACATTAGAATAAAGACTGGCCAGATCATTTTGGTCATATACTTTGATGGGGCGGGACGTAGCTCAGTGGTTCAGTGCTCGCTTGATGTGCAGTCGGTCTGGGATTGATCCCTGTCGGTGGGCCCATTGGGCTATTTCTCATCACAGCCAGTGTACCACGACTGGTATATCAAACGCTGTGGTATGTGCTATCCTGTCTGGGATGGTGCATATAAAAGATCCCTTGCTGCTAATCGGAAAGGGTAGCCCATGAAGTGGCAACAGCGGGTTTCCTCTCTCAGTATCTGTGGTCCTTAACCATATGTCTGATGCCATATAACCATAAATAAAATGTGTTGAGTGCGTTGTTAAATAAAACATTTCTTTCTTTCTTTATACTTTGATGTTTATTTAAAGACCTGTCTGGAGCCTGAAAGTGTACTTTTTTTCATAATATACCTTCTTTCAATATGTACTCAAGTATATTCTGATATCTCATAAAATACATTGCCCTTTTACACAACGTTTCTTGGAGGGGGGGAGGGGATACAGTTTTTCTTATTTTATGGTGAGCTTTTGTCGTGTCCCTTTCTTGGGTTAACTTGTAAACATGCGGGTATTCAGCCATGTAATTGTCTTTCTGTGTAGCTTTGTTTCCATTAAAGCTGCCATTAATATGAAAACAAATCTTTGCATATTTATTTATAGTTGGCAGGTTGTCATAGTGGTTAGGATCTTTCCAACTGAGAGTAATGACTTCTTAATGTTTTGTTTTCTTTGGAAAATACAGCAGACAGGCTGAGTATCTTGTTGACACTGATCGCACATAATGGCTTTTCTCTGCTCATTTATCAAAGTATAATGTACATGCACATAGCATTTCCACAAGCTTGAGCAGACATGTATAAATGATATAAAACTGAACTGTATGTATCGGTACAATGTGTGTGTTCTAATTTTTTTAAGGAAACAAAAGCAAAAGCAAAAAAAATGTTTTGTTTGTTTATTGACACCACTGGAGCACATTGATTAATTAATCATCAGCTATTGGATGTCAAACATTTCGTAATTCTGACTCCTAGTCAACAGAGGAAACCCACTACATGTTTCCTAATGCAGCAAGGGATCTTTTATATGTACTTTCCCACAGACAGGAACTCACATACCATGGTCTTTGTCTAGTTGTGATGCATTGGTTGTACCGAGAAAAAAACAATCGGCTGATCCACCAAGATTGTTTGATCCTGCAACGCAAGCACCTTAAGCGAGCACTCAACCAAATGAACTAAATCCCACTTACTCCACCCCCTAAAACTGCCACAAGAAGACATTTTCCCTGTCATTTTAGTATTTTATTTAAAGAAGCAGATGTAGCTCAGTAGTTATTTTTATCTGATAAGTGACCGGTTGTATGATCTATCCACCTGAGTTGACCATGTGTGTTTGATACTTATTGTGTCCTAAGATTAAACTTGCAGTAAAATGTCACCAACCAAGCATTCATTTCTGTTCAGTGTTTACTTGTGAAGGGTCTTTCTACTCCAACGACCTTCATAATACTATGTTACTTTTATCATGAACATACATGTACATACATGTATACCATGCACAAATTCCTTGCTGAATTACGTTATATTTACTTGGGTTCTACAGCATGGCTTTACAATTGTAACACCATATTTGTATGGTATGCATGGTTTGTTTTGCTGTCCATGTCCATGCAGAATGAATATTGAAGGCTTCATTTGTCCTAATGATGGGCTGCAGGCCTATTTTGTACTCAGTAATATCAGTCCTGTCACTTTATTAATTACCTCTGTATTGGACTATGTATGTATTCGCTGTATTGATCAGGACAATTTCAGTATCGGCTTTAATTTTCATAGTTTATGTTTCCATTGTTAGAATCTTTTCTCTTTTTTTTTATTTGTGTGTGTGCATGCATGCGTGAATGAGTGCGTGAGTGAGTGTGTGAGCGAGTTAGTGAGTTTAAGCCAGCATAGCTGCCTTGGTATTCTTCTGTTTCCATAAGATAATTAATTTAGGTGGGTTTTTTTATTGCAACAGTATAGTATTGTATAATTAACAACTACATGTATTATTACATGCCTGTACTGACAACAGATGTTTTTGTGTGTATTTAACAACAGAAACAAAAAGTCCCTAATCTAAAATAACAGTAGTAACCATACTAAAGTTTTAGTTTTAGTGGAAAAAAATTAAAAAAATTAAGTCATTGTACTTAAGGATGGTAAGTACTGAGTTGGCATCCTGGTACCGGCTTTCACCCAAAGCGAGTTTAACTACTCAGTCGGTAGGTAAAAGGCATCTACACCGACTTCTCTTTCAGTAACCTAACAAACTAACCACTAACTCTAGGTTCTGGACAGACAGCCCAGATAGTGGAGGTATGTGCCCAGAACAACATGCTTGAACCTTAATTGAATAGAAGCATGAAAATAAGTATAAATGAATGAATGAATAAAAATGATAATTTGCTATTTAAATACTAAAAAAAAAAAACCCAAAAACCCACCCAAACCAGGTCATTGTAGGTGAGGCATTTAATTTGGAACATCTTTTCCCTGAAATAAATGAAGCCAATTTATTCAATTTTCTTTGGAAGCTTAGGATTATATTTTTTAAAGAATAGATCTATTGCATTATGTAGAATTTTCCAGATGTTAACTGAACGAGTTGCAAATTGTTTCAGATGTAAAAATTAGGTAAACTGAATTGCAGTAAATAACCTTGATGATGTGTTGTGCTTTGTTTAGTTGCAAATTGCCTGGAGTCTTGCTGGTGGCCCACGTGTGTTTAGAAAGCTGGTAAATATTGATTGTAATCTGCAGTTCTTATAAGGAATTATCTTTCCAGATCTTCTTCCATTTTTTCCACAGCTTTTAATTTTTAATTTTTTTAATCATTCCTTTATTAGGGTTAAATGTTAATTCTAGCCAAAGTGGAAATGGAAGTGTGGATTTAGATGGTGTGTGGGTCCAAATGATAAACATTACATCTTCCATCCACCATATGGAATATCTATTTTGATCAGTCTGTCTTGTCTTGCCTGTCTGACTATCTGTATAATCAACAGTCTGTCTCATCCTCCTACAAAAATGTATTTTTGTATGTAAATAATTTTAGTTTTGTTTTATGAAAGAAGAAAAGTAAAAGTGTTTTGGAAACAAAAACCCCACTATGTTTTTTATGCAATTTAGAATTCAGTTGGCTCAGAAAGAAATAACTTGTAGTAAATTCTATAGTACTAAAAAAGGCATTCTCTGTGAAAAGGGCTATACTATAGAGTTAATGTTTTTGTCTTTGAAGTCCTGAGTAGAATGTAACTTTCCAGAAGCAAGTAAATAATTTAAATCATCAGTGAAACCTTTGGGGGGTATTGTCTTGCAGCCCTAAAGTCATGGCTCTGCCTAGCAATTTCTTCTTGTTTACAGCTTAGATAAATGTGAAATTTCTTTTACGGTTCTACAGAATCTAATGCGAGATTGTGAAGTGCCACAGTGTTAAGCATATCATGGAATCTGTGAGGTAATACACAAAGGTGAACTGATTGATGATGTGTTTACCAAGCCTCATGGGAAGGCTCGAGGGCATTTGTTTATGTGTAATTAGCTTGTAAGAGAGAATAGAACATAATACACATGTACCGTATATAAAAAAAAAAGCCAGTATGTGGTACATTTTAGCCATGTTTTGCTTGGCACTTTGTTGCTTATTGAAGGTTGTCCCACTCAGAAAATGTTTTACCGATGTTTTATCATTTTTTAAATTTATCACTATAAATTAACAAAATAATTACAAAACAAAAAGGTCAATGTGAAAGTGTTGTCCCCGTTGGCTATTTCTTGTTCTAGCCAGTATTTCATAAATGGTGTAACAAAATATGTCACAGACTTTTTCAGTGGGAGCCCACAGCATTTATATACTATTCGAAAGAGTAGCTCATTAAGTGGGAGTGGCGGGTTTTCTCTCTAATTACCTTTATGCCATATAATCTTATTTAGAATGTGTTGAGAGCATCATTAAATAAAATATCTCTTTCTAAAACTGTTGTTCTGATAACCTTATATTATTAACTGCCTGTTTGTACCAAATATGAACAGTATCAGAACATGGGAATAAATTTGATTCCTTCCATTGATCTTGTTGGATTGCAGAATTTTAAAAAAATAAAAAAATAAAATTGGTTTTAGCCTATTCAAGCTGAATGATAAATTTATAAACATAACAATAGAGTTAGTCCCTCTTGTTGTCAAGTGTAACCACGTGGGATACACATATTCCACATGACTATTTCACATTTCATGAGCAAATTCTATCATGCATATACAAGAATGAGAGAAAAGAAAACAGTGAAAAGTGTGTGGAACAGTTTGTTCATATCGCATTGTGATTTGCTATGCAAGTTTTGAAAATTGCCACACAATTTTCTAACATTAACCACTAGCTGCTAATCAATTTTTAAAACTAATAACAAAAGTTTGTAGTCAAAATTTTGAAAACAAAATGTGTGTGTGAGTTAGAGTGAGTTACAAAGTTCCTGAGTGAGAGTGAGTGAGCATGTTTGGTAAATTCCAGGCGTGTTTTACTTGGGAGCTGGATCTAACTGAAAATTACCTAGATATTTTATTTATTGTTTATTTTACCAAGTTTAGCATCGACCACATTTTAGACACCTAATAGCCACTGAGTAAAAATAATGTGCTGGGAAATAGCTAAACCAACATTCCTTACTTGTTGTTAGTTTTAGAAAATTCCTGTCATTACTGAACACGAATGAATGATTTTAATTTGTATTGGACATGAAGTTAAACTGCCATCAATAGATTTATTTCTCATATGACATGAACTTAAACTGCCATTGATAGACTTTATTTTTCATATGGCATGAAGTTATACTGATGTTGATAGGTTTTAAGTTTCATGTGACACAAAGTTAAACTGTTGTTGATAGATTTTAGTTTTCATAGGACACAGGGTTAAACCATTAGATATTTGGTTTGAAATGGTTATATGGCATTGGACATATGATGAAGGACCAGACAGATATTGAGGTAGGAAACCTGCTGTCTCCACTTCATGGGCTACTGTTTTTTTGATTAGCAGCTAGGGATCTTTTATATGCACCATCCTATAGACATGTTAACACATACCACAGCCTTTGATGTATCAGTTGTGGTGCACTGGCTGGAGTGAGAAATTAAATGTTGAAGAGGCAGGATGAAGGAACTGAATATCGATCGGAGCACATTTTAATCATTGTTGATTTGTGTAACACAGCTATTTTGAAACATGTTTGTAGAGAGAGGAGATAACCCACCATTCATATGTGCTATTTCTACTGAAAACCAGCAAGAGAGATTTTATATGCACTTTCCCATAAACAAGGGACAGTCCATCCTACATTGTTTTTGGTGTAACTCATGTAGGATACAGGTTGAGATGGAACAAAATCCAGATCTATTGAAAGCAATTGGTCCTACTATCCATGATGCCTGAGGCAAGTTTCCCTTGGGCTGAAAGGTTGAACTAATTTAAAGGTGAAACATGGACTGTTTGTCAGTAGATTGATTGCTTTGACACATCAGTGTTCATTAAGATGCACACATCTCAGGAGAACCTGACAGCCAGTAATTGTCTTTTAAAAACCTGTTAGAAAACACACTTTGCTTTATCTTTTAAATTCCAATTAGACACACATGGCACTGACTGGGATATTTATGGCACTGACTGGGATATTTATTGTCATTTGACCTAAAATAGGAATTTTTCAGTTAGCTTCCTTTTTCTGTTCCTAAAATGTATCAAAACATTCAAATTTGGAAATGGTTTGTGTGTTTTTGGTGTCTGTTTTTGATAACAAATTGAGACTGAACAGTAATGACATTTGTAGCTTAAACAGTGCTGAGTATCCAAATCAACATGAAAGATAAAATATTGTTCACTGATAACAAATCACCAATGTTATAACTATTCAGTATAATTTTTATACAGACATTGCACATGCATGCATGCACGCACACATGCACACAGGCACACAGGCACACAGACTCACACACCTCGCTCCTTGGTCCAAACTATGTGATGTGCTAATTCTGATGTTGCTGCACCATTTGAGCTAGCTGCTACAGACAAATGGTAAATAAGTAATTACCACATGCTATGCCTTCCAACACTCGTTTTGCCAGCTAGAATTTGTATTCTTAGTTCCTTAATTGATCCAACAGAACCAGACTAAATCCTTTTACCTCTTCACGATAATTTCTCTTGACTTTCTTGTAATGCTTACCTGATTGTTGTTGCAGTCAAGTTTAAAAAACAGGAGAAAGAACGCCGACACTAACGTGATGCCAGGAGCAACTTCCTTAGTTTCAGACTAGTAACAGAGATACAGCTTAATTGTCCATGTCATTCAAAACTGGAAACGAGTGTGATAAAACTTGGTGTTTGAGACCTTGCCCCATAGAATTGATTCCCTGTCCTAGCCCAGTGGTAAAGTGTTCGCTTGATGTGCGGTTGGTATGGGATCAATTCCTGTCATTGGGCCCATTTGCTAGTTTTTGCTCCAGCTAGTGCACAATGACTGGTATATGAAAGGTCATGGTATGTGTTATTTTGTCTGTGGAATGCTGCATATAAAAGATCCCTTGCTGCTAATTGAAAAGTTGAGCACATGAAGTGGAGACAGTGGGTTTCCTCTTTCATTATCTATGTGGTCATTAACCATATGTCCAATGCCATATAACTGTAAATAAAATATGTTGAGTGCGTAGTTAAATAAAGGATTTCCTCTCCTTCCTTTCCTTTCTTCCATCCAGTGCTCCATTACTAGTATATTGCAGGCAGTGAAAGTGCACATAAAAGTGTGATAAGCAGTAACAAGTGTGGCCGAGTACAACCAGACTAAGCAGAAAAACATTTTGCTAGACTGGTATATGCACTTCACATTACACCAGATGATCACATCGGGGACCAGTCATGAACAATTCATGAATGTTAGCATCGAGGCAGTGAGGCAGGTTTTGTTAAACGAGACATCAGTCTAGAATCAATCCTTGTCCATGAGCCCATTGGGCTGTGTCTCGTTCCAGCCAGTTCTTCAGAACTGGTGTAACAAAGGCCATGGTATGTACTGTCCTGTCTGGGATTGTGCATTTAAAACATGCCATGCTACTAATAGAAAAGAATAGTCCATGGTCTGGCAACGACAGGTTTCCTTTCATTATCTGTGTAGTACTTAATCAGCTATCCATTCCAAGAAAAATATGGTGTGTGCGTTATTATATATAACACATTTCTTTTCTTTTTTAGTGTGGGAATAAGAAATAACTCGATAAGTCTACTAAGGTGAATTGATCCTATGTGCCATCACACCTCAGCCAAGTGCTCTGCCATCTGGCTACATTCCATTCTGATATATACAGAATTGAAGTGTATGGACATATTTTGGAAGATTATTTGTGGTTATTTATCTATGCATTCATCTGTCTTGTCTGTCTGTCTTTCTGTCATCCATTTGTGTGTTAGTTCACTAATGTCAGAGATAAAAATATTCCTCTTTTTTTTCTTTTGAAATTCTGTATTTTAATGTTGTCCAAAAATTATTCCTGCATCAGTGTTCTCGCTGCTCCATTTAAGCTGGGTGCCGCGCCCCGCTATACCATTTTGCCGCCCTCCTTTCATCTTCTCCACCCTCCTTTATTTTTGAGCACCCCTCTTTATTTTCCAGCACCTATTTCCGCTATTTCCAAACGTACACTTTTTTCCACAAAAATAAAATAAAAATAAAAGATACTCTGCACACTGGACATCAAAGGAAACAAGCTGCGTTGTGTACGAAAAAGCAATTGACTAAACATTTACGACAGGTACCATAACGTAATTTAACAGTATTTTTAACAGCCTCTATTTTGTTCTATATCTGTATCCATTTGTATGTTTGATAGACACAATAAAAGTTATATTTTATGTGAGCAATGAAAACATTTATTTTTTTACGGATTTGGCAATCTGATTGAAAATAAAATAAAAATGACTTATTTGGCACCAAATTTGTCATGTGGTCAAAACGGTCATTCTGTCTTTTGTTTCCACTAACTATCGTCAAATATTTTGTCCTCCGTTGCGGATATATTTGGTTGTAACTGATGATTTTTACTTTCTGTCATTCTGTTTATTCAGGAATTCTTTATAAAATATTGTAAACTTTTCATTTTGGGGAATATGAACACTTATAAAAACAACGGAAGTGGTAGTGTTTATCATTAAAATCATTTATTTTGAGTGCCAAATAATATATACACCCCCTTTACAAAAAAACACCTTTTTATCAGCTGGTGATAATATTTTAACACAGCGATCGACTCGTTTGATGAAGATGGAAATAACAAAAATGTATCCGACATTAGGAAATCACTTTACAAATATCGTTATTGTTTTTCGTATATCTTGAAATCTTTATTAAAAATAATAATATTAAAACTTTGATCGGTCCAGCAAAACCAGAACTGCCTGTGAATGTCAGACCGATATCATCTACTGTTCAATTAAAAGACGAGTTTGCTTGTATTTCGTATTTAGCAACGTTTATGCACTTTTTTGTAGGCAAAATAAGGAGTATGTCTTTTCACAAAGTCTACTGACACACAACAATATGGTAACCAAACTACTTTCCCATCCCCTCTTTTTTTTCTCGTTTATTGGTGTGGGTTTTATTTTTATTTTTTTAAGGGTGTGGTGCCGAGCGGCCGCCCTCCATTAATTTTCACCCAGCAAGAACACTGCTGCATGTTCATTTTCTTTGATGAAAAGGTTGCAATGACCTACTTTTGAAAACTTTGCAATTACTATTAAATCAATATAACCCTAATATTTGATTTATTATTAGAGAGCAGCTGCACTAAGCTAATGGCTGCTAGAAAGGTAACTTATAAGATAGTGATAAGCTTTTTAAAATTATTTTTTATCTTACGTGCTTTTGCACCAGGATTTGAACCATTTAGCTTTTATAATCATATTTTGAATTGTTATGGTTTAGTGTAAGAGGAAACCTTACTAAGAGTGTGAACGTGGTCAAACTGTAGAGTTAGAAGAAAGGAAATGTTTTATTAAATGACACACTCAGGACATTTTATTTATGCTTATATGGTGTCGGGCATTTGGTTAAAGATCACACAAATAATGATATTGAGAGGAAACCTGCTATTGCCACTTCATGGGCTATTCTTTTCGATTAGCAGCAAGGGATTTTTTATATGCACCATCCCACAGATAGGATACCACATACCACAGCCTTTGATATACCAGTCGTGGTGCACTGGCTGGAACAGGTAATAACCCAAAGGCCCAACCACGCAGCAAGTGAGTGCTGTACCACTGAGCTACATCCCACCCCATAGATTTAGAATATTTTGGGTTTTAAAGTTTCATATATTTTTTTGCTTTCAGGGAGGGGTTCAATATTCTGCACACATGGCATGTAATAAAGAAAACTTGGAAATTTGTTAATAAATAATGTTGATAGATAAAAGCAGTGGGAAGGAGCTAGGATGTAAATATAGACATACGTAGAAGCTGTTTACGTCATTGTTAGTATTGATAACGTTGTTAAAATTCTGTGCATGGTTTTTACATGTAATTATACCTGTGAAGATGTGCATTCTAGTTGAAGGTTGCCATTTCCTGGAAGCATTCCTTTATAAATTATGTACAGCAAAACAAATCTATTCTTGAAGTTAAACAGACTTAAACAGACAAATTGTATTTTGAATTTTCTGACGCTCATCTGTCTCAAATGTAGTTTGGTATAACTAATTTTAGCAGGGGGTTGGAATTTAATTTGAATTTATTTTTATTTATATATTGGTTGTGGAAGGAATGAAAAGAGTAAACTTTTTTTGTCTCAAATACTAACAAAACTAAAATTGTTCTGGTGTGACTAAAGTCTTTGTTTCCTCTCCGCTAGTTTCACCTGGCTAGCAAAAGTATATATAGATGTAATTTGTATTAATTAACCAAATACACTGTATATTAATTTATAACATGACTATGCAATCACTAGATGTTAAATTAACCAGAATGCCGAGCTGTTGCCTAATAAAATATTTATTGTTACATAACATGATGTTGAGCAATGTATTTTTACCAACAGCTGTGCTTACTATACTACCTTGTTTCCACATGAGGCTTGTATGTACATAGCATTGCAAAACCACTTCCAGATATGATCACACAGAAAGTGCATTCATCTATTTTTGCCACAATGCTGCCTTTTCAGATGGTGTGTTAAAAATATAATTCTTATTAAATATTGATTGTTCGGTAAGGTTTCGATTTCTATTAGAGCTAAATTCAATAAAGTCCTTTTTTTTGTGTTGGCAAATATTAGATCTCTTGCAGTGTGAAATTGCTGTACATTGGCATGAAAGAAGCATTTTACTGTAAAGCGCCACGGGCAATGTATCACCACGTATCGATAGGTGATGATCATGCACTTCAGTCTGAAGGAAATCATTGTTTGTGAAGTAACATGATGCTGCTATGGTTGCACAGTAATGTAGTCTTGATCCCTTGCATAACTTGCTGCAGGTACACGCAGACACAGGAATATGTTGTTAATGAAAACAATCTCGGCTTGAAAACCTGCTTTCGTAATCATGCAAGAAATAAAAGATGTGGCTCTGAAAAATTGGCAGAGGGATGGATGGATGGATGGATTATTTATAAATGAAAGTAGTTGGTCAGAAATGGGTTTTTTTTTAAATGGATGACCAAGCAAGTGTCTTATAATATTCCAGGATAAACAACACCAGCTATTGAGTATGAATGCATATAAATCACTCCTCGGTGTGGGACGTAGCCCAGTGGTAAAGCGCTCGCTGAATGTGTGGTCGTTGTGGAATCGATCGCTGTCGGTGGGCCCATTGGGCTGTTTCTCATTCCAGCCAGTGCACCATGACTGATATATCAAAGGCTGCACTAGGAAAGATGTAGCGGGTTTCCTCTAATGACTTCCAAATCAGAATTAGCAAATGTTTAACATCCAATAGCTAATGATTGATTAGTTAAACAAAATGAAAAACAAAAACAAAAACATGTCCCCTCCAAAAAACAAAAGAGCTAAAAAAAAAGCAAAAGATAAGCAAAGAAGATGACATGGTTAACCTGTATGCATGAGTCACGAAGCACTCATCTTTTGCAAATACGATATTTAAAGCTATTTGACTTACTTGTTCATGACTATGTGGTTTTGTAAATACCAAATGGTCTGTGGGAACAATTTTGATCAACTAAAATAGGTTAAGTGTATAATAAACAAATATACATCTATACATTTACTTTGAAAGAACACATATCCATTTCATGTAAGATCTTAAATCTGTTTACTCAATGAATCATGAAATCGTTTGATAGAAGTATTACATTACAACTTCATGTCCTTGTAAATCAGGGCTCATATTCATAAAAGCTGGCTGACTTCAGTTGGTGGCTAGATGTTGGAAGTGGTCTAAATGTTTAGTTCACTGCTACACAGAATCTAACTAAAATGTAATACATAAAAGCTCGTTGCTTCATAGTTGACAACTGGTTTTAAATATAGTTATGATAGGTATTCAGTATTAGTATTCTTTCAACACAAATGTTAATTATTATAATGTGGGTTGGGACATGCTAATATCTAAATTTTGCATCTTTTGCACTCTATCACATGTATACATACACATTACTTCCTGAGACATTTGCACAATTTACATGCAAGGAACATTAACTAAGGTGTGCATTCACAATAAAACCTCAACATATTGCACTGTTAATCAGGTTTACACTGTTTAATTTCTTGTGACTGTTAATTGACAGTGTAGCAAACTAAATGAGTAAATTGGTTTTTATACTCTTTAGCACCCTATAACATTTTAACATGTTTTGAATGCAGTTACACTCATCTGCTCTCTTAAACTTAAGAAAATTGCATATTATAACACCATTATCATATTCTTCATGTTATGTTCACTACCCACCATCTAAATAAGTTGTTTTAGCAGCTTCCTTGTGATTTACTATCATTTAGAGGTACTACTGTCAACTGTAAACCTAGCAAGCAACGTAGATTCATGCTACCTTTAGGATGGTTTTAGCAGTGTGACTTTTAACAACAAATTTGAGTTAGACGTCAGTTTAGCAGCCAGCTAAGCATAGTAGGGTTTTATGAATATGGACCCAGATGATTAACTTTCAGTATGTATGTATTTATAACTTTACAACAGTTGGCACAGATATTTCTATTAGATTCCAAGAACCTTTACAGATTTATTCCTGAGCTCCACCAGAGATAGCTTGTTAAATCAGATCTCCCTGTCTTCAGTCTCCATCAGTTGATCTAAGCAAGGCCAGTAACAAATCAAAACACTTATAGTCAGTTTGCCTCGAAAGGGAAGCAATGAATGCACAATATTAAAACTCATAAGAGTGACCCCTGCAATTGCTCCCAACAATTGGCAATTCCGTAGAAATTGCCATGTGGTGTTTTTAATTCTCATTGACACTTTTGTTGCTGTGGACTATATTCAATCCCCCTCCCCTTAACAACTCGAAAAACATTTGTAAACAAATGCCCATCAAATGGTACAGATTAAATCTTGTTTTTGATAAAGGGATGAATACTTTTGATGGAACAGTCAAGGTAAAGTAATTGCATGTACAGCTCTGTGTCTCTGTTTATGCATATTGATAATCAGTGGCAACTGCCTACATTTGCTGTTCTAACATTTTGACATCATCCCTGTATTAAAAATAAGATTTACAGACAGTTTGATTCAAATTTATTAAGAAACGTTTGTATTTATTCTCAAAGTCTTAATAAAATTGTTAAGTTAGTTGGTGTGGGTTTAAAACTTTATAATGTGTGTTTATTCCAGTTTTAAAATGATTCAGTACAGAATTACATGGCAGTTCATTGACACACACAGACTACAGAATACACCTGATAGTAGCTGAACAAGTTGTAACACATCCAGAATGACTGTTCACGACAACAGGTTACCTGGACAGAAAAGGGTGTTTTGTTTGATCAGATACACTAACACTAGCAGAAACATCTTACACAGGAGACCGTTACGATTACCTTCAGTGAGGCCCATGCAACTAACTCTTTTATAAACAACTTGATCATGCATGTACATAATACATATCATTTAAGGTTTTTGTATCTTATGTACATAAAGGCACTATGTGGGGAATAATTTTAATCTTCATGCCAAGTATCTTTGTTGGTCATGGTCTGTTGGTATGGCTATTGTTGACATTGTATTTTGCTTATTGTCGGTTTGTATATTGTACACCTTGATAATTAAATACAAAGATAGTAGTAACCAATATTGGAATGGGTCACTTCCTTTCTTCAAAATATGTTAAGTGTAATAGAATATAATAATTGGAATGGTCAAAACTAGGTCAACATACATGCGTATTAAGACTGTAGTTGTGTATTAATATTTAAAAAAAAGAAAAAAGTAATGATAATTTCAAGATAAATAATGATGTGTTACATGTATCTTCACTTTGTGTTAATAATACTAAAAACAAGAGGTTAAATGGTTCAAAAGTAGCATAGTGGCTTTAAACAAGTCTTAATCTTTGTTTTGTTTAACAACACCACTAGAACACATTAACATATTAATCATTGGCTATTGGATGTCAAACATTTAGTTAATTTTAACATATAGTCTTAAAGAAAACCCACTACATTTTTCCATTAGTAGCAAGGGATCTTCCATATGCACCATCCTGCAGACAAGATAGCACATACCATAATTTTGATATACCAGTTGTGGTACACTGGCTGGAATGAGAAATAGCCTAATGGGCCCCACGAATGGGGATCAATCCTAGACCGACCGCTCATCAAGTGAGTGCTTAACCACTGGGCTACATCCTGCTCTGAATAAGTCTTCCTCCATCTTAAGAATATCTTTGCCGAGTTATGTCATAATTTTATTTATATGATCAGGCGTTGTCTAGACCCAGCTGGGCATCGAATCACCCAGCAAGGTAAAGGGTGAACGTTTCTCATTATTTTATATGAACCCTCGAAGATCTCTTGGCTGAAACCATTGATTAGCCTGCTGTTCCTGTGATGTTCTTCATGAGAATAAATTGCTACAACTATGAGCTTGGTGAAATAGTTAAAAGGCTAAATTTGGACCCTGCACTCGGCGGTATTGATCTTTGATTTATTTAATAATAGCCACCATACATGCCGTCTCACATTTCGTCTTGTGGGCTTTGCTTCACAGCTATTGGTGAATAGTAAATGTAAACAGTAAACTGCAAAGTAAACACTTAAATACCTCAAGTACTTCATGTGTCCCGAGGTCAGAGTTAAAGATGATTGGATTCCGCGAGGTCAAAACTTAGAAACCGTATTAGCTTCATTGCTTTTTAGCTCTTCTTTGACGACCAATTGATGGCGATCCAAGCTCTAGACCTCTGGCGAGATTGCTGGTGTGTTGGCTTTTATTCGTACTAACATTTACACTTGGTAGAAATGTCAATACTTAAAACAAATTATTGTCATATTTTTTAACCTCCTTCTGTTGTAAATATTCGGTTGTATACTTACTTGCCAACTGACCAAACTGGAATAACTTCTTGTTGTTCTTATCCTCTTGCTTCATCTTGGTATATAGAAACATTACAATAAAACTTTTTCTGGTATCCTGCTATTCATAAAACTAACATTTTTCTTGGTTGTTTACATATGTTAATGACTTAAATATATATATATATATGTATTGTCACACTGCTATTAAATTTTCAGAAATATTTAGACCAAAATTTCTCCAAATTTGTTCTTTTCTGTATCCTAGCTGTTGTATATAATATCTGATCCAATCTGATCCTGTCCTATTCCATCCTGTCCTACTTTATCCTATTGTAATTAAGTTCATGAATAAACTGTTTGCCTACCATTCCATAATATAATCAGATCTTGCCACCAACACAATTGTTATACCTTTTGTATTCTGTCTGTGCTGAGTAACTCTGAATTATTGAGAAGGTTAACATGCATCTGTAATGGGGCTGTCCACATGGATTTAAGTAGTGGACATGTAATTACTCCTGCATGGCTGTTCAAATGACAATCTGTAATCAGCAGGGTTAACTCCAAATCAATCAGATACTTTAATAATATTGTGAGTGCCGTCACCTTGT
>JAECMU010195681.1:0-17629 GCA_016106625.1 Dracogyra subfuscus
AAACGGCTATAATAGTCAATCATATACCTTAGTGTTTAAAAACTAGGGTATGTCCCTTTAAACGTGTTTCTGATCGTTCTAATGTTTGGACTAGGTTAAATTTCCTTTTTTTCCTAAAATATAGGTTGTTTGTTTTTGTTTTTTGTTTTTTGTACGTACGAAATTATTTAAAGACAAAATCCAATTTGGACTTCTTACACATATTAAAGGGACATACCCTAGTTTTTAAACACTAAGACATAGTTTTGACTATTAGAGGCGTTTTTTGATAATTGAAATCATAATTTACTTAAATTTTATTGTTTAAAGTATCCATTTCCGTACATTCGAAGTGTTTTTGGTCATCCTGATGTGTTTTTAATATCACAAAACGCAGTTCTCATATTTTTAAAAAGGCACGTGCCTCTGAGAAGTAACAGTTATGTAGTCGAATTTTATTCTATTTTAGAGGGTATTTCATCATTTCAAAGTCAAAGACTTATGTTTCACTCAATTGTAACTTTATCAAAATGTGTTACAGATTTGTAAATTAAACTAAACTTAATGTTAATTTTCATGAACTGAAACTAGGGTATGTCCCTTTAACCAAGCAATTTTACCATTATAACTATTCATTTATTCATCTTTTAACACAAGTGCAAGACATCAGAATTGTTATAGTCGTGTTCCTAAAATGTCTGTTAACATTGGTTCTCGAGGACTCCATTTTGTAATTTGCCTTAAAATATTTTTTATAAATTATTATAAGTACATGTTTCATTGAAAGTTTTGTGTTGGAAAGTTTCACTCACCGAAACAGGTGACGTAGTTAACAGTATTTACTGTTGATGCATGCTACAGTTTTTGACACACGTGCGGTGATCTACTGAATTTACTGTTCATTTGAAGCGTAGAAATACTAATAAACAGTTAGCTAATTGAATAACAACTGCCTGTGTATAAATATTGATATGATTTAGAATCGAATGCTTATGCTCACTGAAACTGGTCCACCCATGATACTCGTATGGGGGAAATGCAGTGAACTCGTATGGAAATCAACAGGTGAACTTGTATGGAAGACTTCCTCGTATGGGGGAAAATGCACTGAACTCATATGGAAACTATAAACTGATATATCCAATACTGTATAGCAACTTGTGTGTATCTTTTATGCAGAGTTTGACAAATCCGCTAGCAATGTCGCTAACATGACAAAATAGGTGACCACAGGTGACATGAAAATAGGTGACTGCCATTGATGCACAAACTGCGGTTGACACGCAAATAGTTGACTGATGTTGACATAAATAAGAAGCATGTATACAAAACAAGTGTCAAAATATACATTTAAGAGAAATATCAAAGTATATATATTATTTGCATATTTATACATCCCCATACGAGTTCACCGTTATTTTTTTACATACAAGTTTGTTTTCCATACAAGTTTTCCATTCATACAAGTTAGTTTCCATACAAGTTCACCGCATCCCATCTGTCTCACACTGAGACTTCAACTCTACAAAAGGTTGTTTTTTCTGTGTGTGTAAATTATTAAATAATTTCAATTTTGTTTGACGTAAGAAGAAAAGTATAACTGTTTTGAAAAAACAAAAACAAAACGCTACTATTTTTGTGTGCCATTTAGAAAACAACTGGCTCAGAAAGAAGTTGGAGTAAATTTCATAGTACCGGTATAAAAAAAGTGTACCCTGTGCGACAAACTATAGATGATAAACATGTCGCCTATCTCGACTTTGCCAAGTTCTTCTAGGAAAAAAAGCATGCAGGTTTTTGCCATATGCCATTTTACTTTTTTGGGGGATTACTGTTCAAGATAGGTGGAACCCTGTGAAGTGTGTGACATCATCACAAGTGTTTTTATACCACAATGCATGTAATGAAATTGTTAGATTACATCATATTCCATCACCCATCTGGCATGCACGAGTCCAAAACATTAGACTCAAGTACTCAAGGGTCACACTCGACCCGGATCCAAGTACCCAACACTTAATTAGTTGTTTATAAGATTAAGAAATAAAGTAAAATAGCATTATGTATCTTAATTCTAGTGCTGAACATGGATGCCAAATCATGCCATTGTGTAGCATTTAGAAACCGGTCAATATGTTTAGTGTTGTGATGGACAGACGGCCAGTTTAAAAAGAGAAACTAGTGCATGATCATATAATTATTGAGTAACTTATAGTATTCATTATCTACAGTAACTGCTGAAATTATTATCCTACATTGTCCGTTGAATTATAGTGTATAATGGTATTTAGACTAAAAATTATTGTATTAGAGGGGGAACCTTTGTCTACCCAGTGGTAGGCAGAAATTCTGTGCTTTCACTACAGAGTTATCTTTGACTGAGAGAGCTATTATAACCGTCCAAATGTCTGTCTGTGACTCAAAGACAGTTGTTTTTAAATAAAAAGATATTCATGTAATACAAACTATATTTTAATCTTCATTTTCTAATTTATATGAATCATATTTTACTGTCTGCAGTTTCTTCTATTTAAAAACACAAAAATGACAGTAGATGTTGAAAATGTGTGTGATACCAGGATGAGCTATCTAAGGTTGATAACATGCATAAACTTATTACTTGACGGTAATGATATCTTAACATATTGTTGTGACATTTGATATGTTATTAATAATGATGTTCTGCATCTATCCTGAAAACATTACCTTTGTACTATTTATTTATTGGTTAAATATTCATGTTCCTGAACTAAGAATGGATCTGCACTCTAAATGGAAAATCATCAAAGATTGACATACAATTAATTTCATTTATTTCATATTAGATGAAAACAACAGAGAAAAATATGAAAGTCTTTTAATCTGTTTTTAAATTCATTAACTCAAGTCATTATCTTATTTTCAGTATTAATATGTTTCATTGTGTTTTGCAGGTTCAGTTAGAAAGAAAACGAATACAATGTCCATTGGATCCTAAGCAGTAAGCATCAACAGTATTATATTTATATAATGTAAATTCTCTTTTGCACTTGAATGTTAAAAATCAGTTCATTGGTCAGTACAATGAAATAAGTATTTTATGAAAAGTAGGGGTCAGAATGCGCATTCGGTCTGGGATCGATCCCCGTTGGTGGATCCATTGAGCTATTTGTCGCTCCATCCAGTGGTATATCAAAGGCCGTGGTAAGTTCTATCCTGTCTGTGGGGTGGTACATATAAAAGATTCTTTGTTACTAATGAAAAAATGAAGTGGGTTTCCTCTCTGAAACTAAATGTCACATGTTTGACATTTAATAAAGCAATGTGTTGTTAAAAAAAATAAACTTCTTAAAACAATTAGGTTTTAAAAATGTGTTATTTTTACATTTATCTAAGCATTACTTACAATCAGATTTTTTAAAGAATTAGCTTTCATTACCAGGTTCGTTACTTTGAAAGTAAAATCAGGTGGTAAGATACAGCTGGTAAAATGAGCAGTTATGGTTGTCATGGGAATTAGGTGAAGAAAACTATGCTGTGAACCAATTATATAATCAAGAACCATGCATTACATTTCAAGTTTACTGAAACAATTCAACACTTTTGTCACATCTTGTTCTTTATTATCATGCCCAAAAATGTGTTGGATACTAATACCTGCTGACTCGATCATATTTTTTAATGTTTAATTTTATTTTGGCAATACATGAATTAATTTATGGGCTTTTTCTTTTTGTTGCAGTACATGCTACGAACATAAATTAAGTAAACACTTGAAGAAATGTAATGAAAATCAAAAACAACAAAACAGATCTGTGAGTATCATGCTTTTAATTGTTAATGTATAAATATAAATATGTAGACATTAATTTGTTTTCAAATGTGTCCATACAAGAGCCTTTCACTTATAGAATGACAGTAGAAATGTAATGTATGCTGATGGAAATAAATAAAGGATAACACAGCTAGCAACAGGAAATAATTACTGCATCAAAAATCTATTAATATTGTCAAAAAGTGACTGGGAACATATAGGCAGCATATTCAACACTACAGATATTCAGTCCCACATTACAACTTGGTATGAAATACAGACATTACTTCGCTGGTTGTGAATTATTTTGGTCTACAATTACATGTGTTCCCTTGTTTCTTTCCATCTTTGTACTATAATTTTAAAGATATCCATAAACATAATAATAAAACATACTGTTTAATATATAAATAGCAGTGTTGCTGTTTCACTAAAAGTAACCATAGATTTTAATTGTCAATTTCTTTAACATATATATGTATGACATATTTGGTCTTTAAAATCTAAAATACTTACATTTATGTTTAAATTGGTATATGCAGGTTTACTACAGCGAGGGCATTAATGCTGGTAATGATGAAGGAGACCATGTGCCAGAGACAAAGGTAATGTTAGAAGAGAGACGATTATTTGTTTTTAACAGCAGCACAATTTAAACCCCTGATGTTAGGTGTCTGAGATTTGCTTATTTCAACACATGATATAGAAGATGAAAGCTACCACATCCAGTGCCCCATTTACAAAACGCTCTTGTTTTTGGTTAATTAAATGTTTTATAAAACAAAATTAAAATAAGTTTGATTTATTATTTAATATTTAAACACATTATTTGTTTTCATTTATTATGAATAATATTACTATAATGAGCATGTAATTATAGTATGTTACAAAATGTGTTTCATAAAAAATAATATTCCTTAATGAAACTAACACAAAAATATTTAACAATTTATAATCCAACAAACATGTATATATATCGAGTAGTATTAAAACTCACTATATACAGGGGGCTTTATTATTTAAAAAACATGTTCTTGTCTATCGTATAATGTAGTTTCTTGATACTGTTTTATTTATTTTTCTTTTGTTTATTTTTCTTTTGTATATGTTTCATAGGTTACAGTACAAAATGTCTCAGAAGAATCTCTCATGGATATGATTGACAAAGTTAACAGACTCTATGAAGGTAAACACTAAAAGTCGGTTCAGCTCACCAAGTTATTAGCAGTAGTGAGAAGTCAAAGTCACCATAATAATTTAAATATTTTAAAACTAATCTGATTTCAAAAACAAAACTTTGTAAAATGCACTTCGCTTATTTTATTAAACTTTTCCCATTTCTCCTGGGAAGGGAGAATTCACTTCTCCAATTTTTTAGTTAAAGATTAGAGCCTGAATAAGCTCTTTTATTATAATATGCTTCACTAAAACAAGAATAATGTATATAAATAAAAAATATTTCACTATAGGAATAAGCTCCCAAAGTTTTGGTTTCATTATTTTATAATACTGTTTGTTGCATTCAAGCTTGGTTTGAACCAGTAATTCACATAACATTTAATCAAGTTTATTGTATATAAGTAGTTATCATGAGGCAGCTATCAAGTTTACAGTATTCAGTTTTGAAGATGTTTAGATAATATAACAAACATCAAGTTTATTTTATAAAAGAATGGATAACATGTAACAGACATCATGTTCTATTGAAGTTTAGATAACAAATAATGTTTTAAATTTATATGTAGAAATTTAGATATACTTTAACAGACATCAGGTCTATTTAGAGAGATTTAGAAAACATTAGGTTTAGAGAATTTTAAATGGCATGTAACAATAATCATCAGTAATTACCCCGGTATTTAAAAATATTATGTTATATCTCAGGGGAAGACTACATTTTTTTTTTTTTTACTACAGAACATATTAGTAAGCTGGAGAGTGAAGTATTAACACACAGTTGTTTGAGAGAAGAACTTGAGAATCCTACCTTTGGCATCCCAGCACTGAGACACAGAAAACAACAGGTTAAAATTAGCCTATTGCTAACATTGATCTAAATTGGCTACAATATTTAGCATATAGCTACTAGAATTTTGTACAAATCAGCCACTTTTCAGTAATTTTCAAACAAATATTATCTTTATCTAAAGATTGGCTAAAACAATTATTTTCAGTGCAAATCAAGTGTCAGGTCTGTGAAAACCATCTTAAATAACGAGAGAATAAACATGCTGCAACAGAGGCCATTTTGGTGAAAATATCTGTGTTTACTGGTGGCACAGTGTAAATTCTGTATTAGAGTTATCAAAAATAACTGTGATTTGGAATGCACTATTGTGTCCAATACCATTATTTCCTAAAGAACTGGTATTGGGCAGGCTTAATATGAATTTTATGTATTTATTTATTTATTTCAATTTATTATATTGTTTGCTTTTTTATTTATTGGAAGAGTACTTTTTTCTTCTTTTTTTCTGGGTGGAGGTGTACAAAACAAATAGCTATTTATATTGACTTAAAATTGTATATTGTTACTTGATACTGAAAATGTGAACTTTCTTCTGTTACAGGCATCAATAATAGGACATTTGGATAAGCTTGGATTGCTTAAAGATGGAAACTGCTTTATTGAACTTGGAGCTGGAAAAGGTCTATAAATTATATTTAGTTACATAGTTAATTGTTTAGAAAGTCAGTCAGTTGGTCAGTTAGTATATCCGTACATCAATTTTTTTTGTCAAATAATTGTTTGCTAGTGTGTAAACTCATTAGTTCATGTAATTGCTTTTTATCTGTATGGTCTGAAATGCCATAATCTACTTCGTATCTCCCTTATTTTTAGGTCAGCTATCACACTGGGTCCAGAAAGCACTTGATAAAGCAAATGATGTGGCATTTATTCTTGTTGACAGAGGAAATGTTCGGAACAAGGTTTGTGATCAAATATTGTATTAAAACTAGATATTTTTATTTTATGTGCCTAGATTTGTTAAAATTGTCATTGGTTGAAGGAGGACATATGTGATACTGTAAGTTCAGCCAATAAACATTTCACCAATGTTCGCAAACTATTTGATTGGATCCCGATATGGCCATTTCGTTTACTGTGAAGCATATAAACCAGACTAGTGGACATATTTCTCCTAGATCTGGCTAACTCATGCCCATTGTGGTCATAAGTTTCATTCTTAACTTATTAAAGCCATATACAAAATTTATTTGATTGTCAATGGTTTCTTGTGTTTGTTTCAGTGTGTGAGGAATTGTTTTAAATTCAAATTTGTTAGGTAAAACTTGAGATGAGGACTCTGTGCCTAAATATTTATATAACTATATTAATTTTTTAATTTAAGATAATGTTTATTTTAACAGATATTTTGTTGCTATAGAAATTTATTTAATTGTCTCTTCATTAAATATAAATATTGGCTATTGTTTTGCAGTTTGACCTTCAACATCGAGAAGGTGAAGGTCCAGTCTTTGAAAGGTTGCGCATCGACATTGAGCATTTAAATCTAGGTTAGTCAGGCAAGCATGAATATTGTGGACATGGAGCCATTTGGTATTGCCTCTATTCTGTTTTGGAGGAGAACTGCATCCTACTAATATTGTCCTGGTTGTCTCTTATATGTAGCAATATTTTAATTGCCATATGTTCTGGTATTACCTGTCACAAAAGCATGTAGTTACTAAAACATGTTGGGGACAGTAATAATTAGTTTTGAACAATTATGGAAACAAATGTTTCATTTATATATTTTGAAGATTGGTCATCAACCCAGAGTTTATTAAACTGGTTAGTCAATATTATTTTATATGCTTAAATCAAGAGTGATTAAAACAAAATTTGTATAAAAGTTCTTGTATAATAATATAGCCATAAATGAACAACTTAATTAATATTAATAGTTGTGATTTTACATGTGAATCTGATATACAATATTCATGTAACAAGCAAGGTAAATCAATGTAAATGTTTTGTTGAAACAAATTATTCAAATTTTAATTGTTCATAAAAAACAGTGTTATTTGTAACCACTACAACATTGCCCATTATTGAAATATTGCTGCAGATTTACAGGACATAATGCTGTTTTCAGGAAAACACCTGACTGTGAGCGGGAGTGCACGACCAGTTGTTGCTATGGGTAAACATTTATGTGGAGCTGCTACAGGTGAGATTTCTACCTTGCCCTGAACTTGGTAAAATCAGAGGTTGTGCCAGGATGGATGTGCATAAACTTTAATTGGAGATAGACACTTAAATAGTGTTCATTCATCTATTAGAGATCTTTAAACATTACGGTAGCCATCCATTAATTATGAAATTTGCTGAGGCAAGGACAAGCTTTTGAGGTCTCGGCTTTAACAAGTCATGAAATACCACACAAATTTAATTAGTTAATGACACCTAGTTAGGTAAACAAACCTTAATTAAATTGTCAAAAAGTAATATAAAAAGAAAAGTTAATTAGGCCTATTTTTAAAAATAGAGGATTCAGACTCTTTTTTTTTTTTTTTTTAAAGGTTGTGTAAAATAATTAGGCAAGAATGTGAAAAGATTGTCATACTTTAAAAGTATGATAATCCAATAACAATTTTTATGAGAAATAATGTCAGTGATGAAAAGAGTTGTGTATTTAATTAAGTTAATTTTTGTTGTAGATTTGTCACTACGGTGTCTTTTAGAAACCATGCAACCTCTAGATGATGACAGTGAGGAATCTGCTGTTAAAAAGCCAAAGTTAGAAAAGAGCAGCCATTTGAAGTATGTGAAACAAATTTTTCATAATAGTCAGAATATAATTGAATTGATGTTTAATGACACCCCAGCATGAACAAATCATTATGATTGAAATTAAATATTAGTTTCTTTCCCTTAAAGGTTTACAATTATATATGAAGGGAGGTGTAGAGATGTGCTTGTCACCGTTTTCTATAAATATTTCCTGAAATCTCAGATGTACAGAGTTACTCTTCTGGTTGTTCTAACAATGTTGTTTTGTTGATTCCAGGGCTCCAGCAGGCATCGTGATAGCTCTGTGTTGTCATCACCGGTGTACATGGCGTGCATATGTTGGAAAACACTTTATGAGACAATGTGGATTTTCTAGTCGTGATTTTCAACTTTTGACAAGCATGAGCAGCTGGGCAACTTGTACATGGAAGGGATGGAAAACTATAGGTCTGTACTGAGATACATATGTATATTATAAAATAGACAGATATTGCTGTGCATGCTAAACATCTCCATTAACTTGCATCCAGGTCAGAAAACATCACTGAACCAAGCTTTCATTGTGAAATTAGTCATTTTGAACCTACATTTTTCAACCTCAGATTGTAAGAAAACAACTAACTTAACTCTATCCTGATGTGTCTAGTATTGTAGGGAATAACCTAGCGAGTCTAAATGAAATTAATTTAAATTTTATTATTTTATTTAGAACCCTACAGTGACGATTATTAACGTCATTGTTTATGACTCTTTCACCAAGTTTACTTTCAGTTGACGAGTAATCCCAACTATATTCTTTATCATTATTCATTGTCGGCAAATATATCTTTCAAAGAAATATTTGAAAAATATTAAGAAAAAGAACCATATGTACGTTATGTCTAGAATACAGTTTACAAAAATCTAGACTGGTCTTTTTAGAATCTGTGGACCCAGGACAAAATTATACTTATTTAGTTTCTGTATCATTTTGATTTTCATTCTAGGAATTAAATATATTGCTGGTCTTTTAATTATATAGCGGGCAGTATAGCCCAGTGGTACATTGCCCGCCTGATGCGCGGTCGGTCTAGGATCGATCCCCGTCAGCTAACCACTGGTTTTTTTACCGACATAACCATATGTCCGACGCCGATATAACATACTTATAATGTGTTGAGTGCGTCGTTAAACAAACCAAAACCAAAACCTTTAATTATATATATTGCTAGTCTCTTCAATTACATATATATTGCTGGTCTTTTAATTATATTTATTACTAGTCTCTTTAATTGTATATATTACTGGACTTTTAATTATATATATTGGTCAGCATGTGTCAGTTTTGACTTGTGCTTCAAAATTTTTATCTTCTTCAAATTGTTCATGGTAGCCACAACAGTGCCATCTTCATATACATGCTGCACTGCTTCAAATAATAATATTGTGACATACCATGATATTGTTGTCCAAATGAGGCAAAACTGACATCATAAAAGTTGCCATGGCTAAATAGAAAATGTGAAAGAAAACCTTCAAGGTACCAAGGAAATGAGGGGGCACCATGGCAAGTGAGCAGAACCAAGGCAGATCAGGGCATAAACAAACAAAATATACACACCTTTTCTGTGCAATCTATGCTTTTCGAGAACAAAAAGCCACAGCCCTGTGTCAATTCTAAAACAATTCTTTGGGTGTGGGGGCTGTATGTTATGGCTAAACTATTTTTTTTTTTTTCTAGGTGCAAAAACAGATGAAAATTTAGAAAATGGTTCCGTTTCAAATGATTTAAAAGCTGATCCAGAGGAACATGATGTCATTGATGTAGCTTCAAGTCATCAGTGAGTTTATTACCAATTTGTTTGGCTATGAAAACCATGTTTTCATGCCAATCTGGTATTGAGAATAAACTTAAAATAAAGTCCCACCAAAATGACCTAGTTTCAAGAAGTTATTATATTATGACAAAAACCTCATCAGGTCAATGTCATTATAGAAGAAACTGAAAGTTAACAGAATGAATTAATAGCAAATCATGTCTGTCAGTTAGCCAACACAAAACATTGAGTTTAACAAGATTAAAATAAAAGTGTTTTCTGCTCACTTCACCTCAGATATCTGGTCTGAATTTCATAATTCTGTGTTTCAGAAAAAAACCTTTATGTTGATCTATTATATACTAATTGTTTTGAAGTTAAAATCTTACATGCTATGTTTTATAATTTTATCTTTTAAGCAGTCGTTGAGCTTTACCAGTGTATAATTTAATGTTATTAGTGTTGCAGTGATTGATTATAATTAGCTGAATAAATTTTTTTTTACTGATTAATCAAATCATTGACTATTAGATGGCAATTCAGACTCGTAGTCATCAGAGGAAACTCACTACCTTATTTTCTAATGCAGTAAGGGATCGTTTATATGCACTTTCCCACAGATGGGAAAGCACATACCACTGCCTTTTTATCCAGTTGTGGTACACTGGTTGGAACAAGAAAAACCCAATCAGCTGAATGGATCCACAGAGGTGGTTTGATCCAGTGAACATGAAATGTCCCCCCCACCCCACCCCCAAGTTAATAAAATTAAAGTGACTGTAATGAAAAATTTGATTTGTGATGCAAACCAATTACAGCAAACAATTGAAGATGAAATTCAAATGTCTAACTCTAGGGGAGCAGAACATTTCGCCAAATTATTTATTGAAGAAAAAAAGCAGCAAAAACTTGGGTTACTACAAACAATTAATCATTACATGAAATTATTTTTTTACAAATTAAATAAAGATTTGTGGTTTCTTTTTAAAAAGAGTAATTTGCTAGTGTCAGAGCTAGCCCTTAAAGTCCAAGCACTACTGGATACCGTATATTGTTTATTTCAGTCCCGAACTTCGACTGTCTGAGGAAGACCGGGAGAAGGTTGGCAGGAAGTGCAAGAGATTGATAGACTATGGGCGAGTGAAATATCTGCTTAATCATAACATGGACGGATACCTTAGACAGTACATTGATCAACAGTTGACACCGGAAAATATTGTCTTAATAGCTCATCAGGCTGGGAAGAATTAGTCTTCACCATATGTCACATGTCAGACATTTCAAATACTGGCAGCTGTTCCAATGGTTTAATACAATGTTGTAAAACTACAATTATTAGGCATTATATATATTATGGTGACAAAGAGAAAAATAAAGGAAGTTTTGGAAAATATTTTATTTCTATTATGTATGATTACAAATACAATATGTATCAACTTACCAATGTTTTAGCTTCAAGAGCAACACATTATATATATACTTGCAAAATACATTATAAAATCAGTCCATACATGATAATGAACAACTTGTAGATTAAGTAGCACTTGCACAAGTTAAATTCATGTGTCAGTTATCAGTTACATATTACAATTACAGTATGCACATTTTTGTCTATTAAAGATGCATCATTTACTGCATTGGCTATTTGATCATCAATATGTAATGAGTACTTTACACATTAACAAATCCCATATACCAACTTTAAAAATTTCACTGTAGGATATCACAATTGCAATGATAATTATGAGTAAATGTCTTTTGAAAAAATTATGGTCAAAAGAGTTTGGTCCTAACACTAAATAAACAAAAATCTGTCTCATTAGCTTTGTTAATAGGAACAGATTGGTACTTAAAATGATTTAAGACCTCCATGCATGTAAATGGTTTTATCGTAATTAGTAAACCATATTAAAAAAACCTGCCTTTAAAGGGACTGTTGGTTTGTTTTTGTCTAAAAGAAAAAGCATGTTTCACAAATACATTTTAAATACATTTTCTTGTTTAATGTATCAGTATTTGTATACACAAGTACTTTTTGTTATCCTAATGTTTGTAGTGGCACAAACTATTTTTCTTGCAAATAATTTTGTGAGTATGAAAATATTAATACCAGGAATTAAAAATGAAATTTAAGCTGTTATAACAAGCAGGAACACATTCGATAACAGATAATCTCAACAGTAAACTGTATTCAAGATGTAACTTTAGTTGCTGAAAAGGATTTATTATTTGGAAAAACATTTTAATGGTTGCAAACTAAGAATAGTCCCTTTAACACTGAAAGTATTGGTATGAAAATACACAACTATCGTGTTCCTTTTGTAATAAATACAAAATCACCGCACTACATGTATGCGATTTGTCCTTGTAGATTTATTAATAGAAAACAATGTGGTAGCTATATACCATAAAGGCCACATATGAGCTGATTTTTAATCTATGAGGAATCATGTGCCCAACACCAATAAGTGAGTCTCAAATTTAAAAAAAAGAAGCCCAAAATAATAATTTGAAAATCTAATATTTATATTTTGGAGAAATTTACATTGTGTATATGCGTGGTTAAATATTATACATTAAAAAACCCTCTGAACTTCACTTCAATAAAACTACTGAATTTTTGTGTGACGTACCGGTAATAATGAAAAATGTATTAAAAATTACCATATTTTACCAAACTTATATTCTAAAACAAGGTGTATTAATATTTTATTACCAACAAAACTTCTAATAACATATGTCTTGGTGCATGGTATTGAAAAAAAAAAACACTTACAGATTACATTTAAAAAATAATTTATGTCAACTTGACAATACAGTAATTTAAAATGAAGCAAAATACTATTTGACAGATTTGGCTTTTATATATGCAAGTCAACTTCTTACTGAAATAAACTGATTATCCTAACAATTTTTCCGTTCTACACAAACTCTTATCACATGAAACTAAGCATACTTGTGTCAACAAACTGTTGACTAAATCAAGTTGGGCAAAACTGTTGTATGGCAAAATATGTACAGTTAACAAAATGTTTCAACAACAAGTTTGCATTCTTATGCATTATACATAATCAGTTTTATATATAGCACAAAAATACATACAAAATACAATTAACACAGCATTTTAAAGCGGTTGATTGCAACAATGATGGAAGTCTGTGTTGATCTAAAAAACAAAACAAACAAAAACAAATTGTGGATGTTTCTCACTGTGACAATGCTAGTATGAAAACAGTTTCATTTAATTTACAACAGAGAAAAAGGTTGGTTCGAATAACAGGGCCGTAGCTAGACTGGGGGGCAGGGGGGGCAGTTGCCCCCCTAATATTTGAAGATTTTTTTTTTATATAGTTATTTATTTCTTAAAATGTACCAGTAAGTCTGATTCCCCTTGTCAGCTCACCACGTAAGTGAAAGTTTTGCCCCCCCAGTCAAAAAAAAGTTAGCTACGGCCCTGAATAATGACAAAACACTGAATTTATATTTTTGTATTGGTAACCTTTTTATACTTACAAACACTGCTCATTCAAATGCCGAAGAAAAATATAAAATTTTGTTGGCAAAGATTCCACTGTTAAGCTTTACAGACACCATTAAAAATACTTACACATGTAATACCAAAAAATATTAGAAGTTGACCATCAATCAATGGCTTTTTTAAAAATCAAGTCTGTAATGTAAATATTACTAAGGTACTGCACTAATCAGTTTTAGAAAATTGTTACCAACACTTTCAACCTTAAAAATTTTTCAAAAATGGTGACCAATCAATAATTAATAGGCATAAAACAGTCAGAATCAACTTGTCTCGTATTACTAGTGATTAAAGATTCTTGTATAATATGAAAGAATTGTTACACCGTATAGCAGCGATATTTAACATCCAATAGCCGATGATTAATTAATCAATGTACTCTAATGGCGTAGTTAAAAAATATATATATAGCTTGTGTGTATGGCTCCAAAATTATGGTGAACAACTTTTTTAATATGTGATAGCTAGTTAAAATGATGAAAATACAAATGAAGCCATCACTGGGCAGAACAGGTATATATTTCAGATTAATTTGGTTTACACTAAATCTTTACGCCATGCTTTGTGCACATTCTATTGCAACAACTTGATCCAAGCTAATGATTTTGAAAGTGAATTGCAGGGCCGTACCCTGACCAAAATCCATGGGGGGGCACTAAATTTTATAAATAATTTTTAACATACTATAAAGATTAAACCTTGACCTTAACATATTAAAAAAAACAAAAAACCGAGATTCTCAGGGGGGGCAACTGCCCCCCCTGCCCCCCCGGAGGGTACGGCCCTGAATTGCATATCTTATTTTGTTTAATAATAATAATAAAGTTAAGCATCCTGGTGGTGGGTGATGTGTTCCAAATTTGTCTTGCAAAGAACGTGTTAAAGCTCACAACTCTTAAACTTTCAACAGGTCTACTAAAAACAATCAAATACAGAGCAATATTTGTCCCTTACCAGGCTCAACAATGTTTCATTATTTTCTAGGTTCAAGGGCCGTAATTGTCAAAAATGGGTACATTCCCATGAAAGTAAAATTTCATCTGCAACTTTATATAATAGAGCTATACATCAAATTTGAGCTCAATACCTCGTGGCATTGCGCAAAACAAAAAAAAGAATCCAGGAAACTATGTGGGACAGATGGACGGAACACAAGACCTAGTCTCCTTTGGTTGGACTGGTAGGGGACTAATAAAACCTCACCACAACCTACTCTTATTATTATCAGTACATAAACTAATTACAGAACGTTTATCAGAAGGAAATAATTAGCTGTGTTGTTATCTCACAACTGCTTACAACTTGCATACATCACAATTTGTATAAACGTTTAAGGCATATTTAACAAACAAAATCGAGAGATAAAAAAGCTGTCGGTTATTAAAATATTTATTTACAAGAGAAACATTTAAAAATGACTTATCTGCAAATATGGCTTTATAATGAAATAAATCCAATTTGCAATATGGCCTGCCATTTTATATGTATGATTTTTGTAAGGAGCAATTACAAATTATATCAGTATGAGGCTGATGGACAAGAAATGTTGCTTACTAAAATATCTATGTACAAGACTATACACTACTGCCAAAAAAAGCTGCATAATGGTTTAAAATATTATACATTTTTAATATGGCACTTTCTGTAAATTACAATAATTATGATGATTTATTTTTGGCTCTTAGTCAAATATCAGTACAGATTCACAAATCAAAGGAAGAACAAAAGAGCAGGGATGCAAAAGGAATAATTATGTTTGCCTACACATACAACACTAGCAGAACCTAATTATTAAACTTTTTAGTGGTTCTTAAACTAAGTTGTTTTAAAAATCAATCAAAAAATACTTTAAAAAAATTAAAGTACTTTTCCCAATTTGTGATCATTATATATTCTTAAAAGCAAAGGATGTAAAATTCAGGATTATCTAATGTATTTGAAAAGCACCACTGTACAATAAATCAATACCAAAACTGATAAAAAGTATACTGATAAACTTGACTGTCTTAACAGTTCAAATAACATTTGGGACAATCATAAACATGTTTTTTATCAATACAATGTAAGTAACCAAATAATTTTGTTATAATAACAAATTGCCATCAAATCAAGACCTTACAAATGTTGCATTTACAATTTGGCAAATATTTGTTTTAAAAGTTTTTACCATTTGTTTTTGTTTTGTTTAACGACGCACTCAACACATTATAAATACGGTTATATCGGCGTCAAACATATGGTTATGTCGAGAAAAAACCTCAGTGGTTAGCTGACGAGGATCGATCCTAGACCGACCGCGCAGTTTTTACCAATGCAAAATATTTACGTATGAATTAATGTAATGTGTTACACTGTAAATTATACAGGTAGATGAACACATCACAAAATTACTACTTTTTTATGTTTTTAAACAAAGAAAAAAAGACAAATGGAAGGCAAAAATTGGGCTGTTTTGCCCTTTCTTCATTAGAAATCATTTGGTCATCAAGGCAGATTACATGAATTATAAGTATTATATAATATACAACAGATACATAAGACAAAATGAAAACATGGGCAACAAGTACATGAGATGAAAGAAAATTTGGCAAGATGATTACAATGGCATAATTACAACAGTGCTGAACACAGATAAAGCTTAATTACCCTCTACTGTTAAACATTTAAAGACAATCAGTGGTATTGGCATGTGTGTGTGTGTGTGTGTGTGTGTGTTCATGTGTACAGCATTGAATGTACATAAAAAAATATTACAACAAGCTCACAAGATTGTAAATATTAGTATATTAATTATGTTTAAAAGTATTTTCAGCCAGATCAGATGACTTTTGTGAAGGCACTTTTGAGTACTCTAATAATCTGCTGTATGTACTAATATTCATAGCATGAGCAAATGTCAACCCATTAACCTTTTAGTTCTAAGAAATAAAAATATTTCTTTAATTAATTTTATCCTACAAGTAATATAATAAAAGAATTTAGATATATTAGAAAATCACTAAAATATTTATTTTTACAATTTTGCCTTAAAAGAGTAATATTAATTAGAGAATTTAATTTTTATTAGAACATACAAACAATCCAGCAACATTCACAACACGGACAACCATTATTACATTTAACTTTTTTTAAGACATCATGTTGTGCAAAACTACCAATTAATTTTAGCAACTAACAACACTCGTTTAAAGGTTTAAAAATTAATGTGTTCTGGTGTGCACAAATTTAACCACAATCGATTTGAATTACAAACAAAAACAATTTTTCTTTTTTTGCCAAGAAATTTTACATATTCAGTCAATTTGCCATGCTTGAATAATGAAGTCTAATTAATAAATATGTGAAAAAAACTGGATACCAAGACTTAACATGCTTTTCCTGATCAGTTTTGTTCTATAAAAGTGGATTAGTTATTCAAAATTAAAACAGACCAGCAATTTCATGTAATTGTATATATTATGAGCTATGTGGGACACACACCACCTGCCAGTCAGGTTAACATTAATATATCCTTTATCTCCTTTAAAAAAGAAAACAAATGGATTATGTCTACTGCAAACAATGTATCATGGCACCAAAACACCAAAAAATGGATCCCTATTTCCCTCCAGATGCTTGCATATGAGATTGTTATTGTGCAATTACAATTCACAGGTTTACATACAGGTTTATATATATGTAGTTTCTGATGGTACAATTCCCACCCCCACCCTTCCAGGTCCAGATCACTCTACGCCCCTGAACTTTTATCTATTCTACACTGTCCAAAAAATATTTATTAATTTAAA
>JAECMU010195703.1:8416-19872 GCA_016106625.1 Dracogyra subfuscus
ATAACCATGGTAACACAGGAACAGCAGTGCAGTGTAAAGATGGAACTGATTTTCACATAACCATGGTAACACAGGAACAACGGTGCAGTGTAAAGATGGAACTGATTTTCGCATAACCGTGGTAATGCAGGGACAACTGTGTGAGCATAAAAAATAGAACCCATTTTCAAGTAACCATGGCAATGCAGGATGCAGCATAAAAATACAACTGATTTTTGCAGGACCATGGTTATGCAGGAATAATGGTGAAGTGTGAAAGTAGAACCCATTTTTGTGTAACCATGGCAATGCAGGAACAGCGGTGAAGCGTGAAAATAGAACCCATTCTTGCATAACGGTAGTAATGCAGGAATGGTGAAGCATAAAAATAGATCTGAGTGGTGTATACAATGGTAATGCAGGAACTGTGAAGCGTTAGGAAAGAACCAGTTTTAACATAACAATGAAATGATGGCATTGGAAATTATAGCATCACTGATGGTTGTAAAAACATCGGGGAAAAACTAAATAAAAGAGAATGAAAGTATTAAAATGGAACCTGTATATGCAAAACCGTGGTAACACAGGAATCTGTTTTTGCATAGGGAAATGGAAAATACGCAACTGCTAGTTGTGACAGTATTAACAAAAAGGGGAGCGCCGAGAAAGCGAGCAGTTAAATGGAAACTTTGTTTTTGTGTAATGTATTTACTGTCAACCATCTTGTCATGTGTATATAACAAAATGTTCATGTATAGATTCCTCCTATGCCGTTGTGTAATGGCCCAAGTGTAAATAAAGTCTTGTCTTGTCTTGTGGTAATGCGGACATTATGGTAGTACCAGTCGGTGGAAAACAAAACCACGGATGGATGTCAAAATATCTGCCGAATGAAATACTATGGATTAAACTAGCAGATGAGATAAAACCGTACATAAATATGTCTCTTGGGAAAAAGTACCTGTGATTTTTAATGGTTCTAGCAGGTAATTTCTAGGTTTTAAAAAATACAGACATCTTTTAAAATTTCTTGGGCCGCTATTTCGAGTTCTGGATTATCATTTTACTCACGTTGCAGTTCAGTTTGGTAGAGCTACTGACAGGTCAACGAGTTCCAGAGGGGTCAGACCATCCCCTTTTCAAATATGTCAGTGAAGTGTTATTTTGTATGCAGGGTTTCTGCCAGTGGATAAATTGGGGATGGTGCCATACCCAGATTATTTTGCATATTTTTGTTTTTAAGGTATCTTTTTAACAAAATGAATTACTTTTATCATTTGGGGGGTGGGGGGTGGGTGAGGCCCCCAATGCCATCCCCAATACCCCCATTGACTGTTGTTACTTTCAATTCTATAACGCCATACCCAATAATTTCTTTCTGGCAAAAACACTGGCATGTAAAAGAAATGGAACTATTTTAAGAAGGGAGTCAATCTGCTGGTATTGGCAAAGATGTTACTGTGTAATTTCACTGGCATCATGGTTAAACCATCGGCCGTAAGGCTGGTAGGTACATGGTTCGCAGCTCTGTACCAGCTCCCACCCAGAGCGAGTTTTAACGACTCAATGGGTAGGTGTAAGGCCACTACACCCTCTTATCTCACTAACAACTATCAACTAACCAAATGTCCTGGATAGACAGCCCAGGAAGCTGAGGTTTGTGCCCAGGACAGCGTGCTTGAACTTTAATTGAATATAAGCACAAAATTATATGGATTTGTTAAGCAACCCCTGCAACTGCCCATGGCAATGGGCAATCTTTAATGTTTTAATTCTCCACAAAACATTTTTGCCTTGACTACATTTTTAATGTTTTAATGTGGAACATGTTTATGTTGAATATGTCAAAACAGAATATGTTAACATAGAACATGTTAATTTTGTTGAATATGTCAACATAGAACATGTTAATGTTGAATATGCTAACATAGAACATGTTAATAATGTTGAATATGTCAACATAGAACATGTTCATGTTGAATATGCTAATATAGAAAATGTTAATAATGTTGAATGTTAATGTGGAACATATTTGTTGAATATGCTAACATAGAAAATGTTAATAATGTTGAATGTTAATGTGGAACATATTTATGTTGAATATGTCAACATAGAATATGTTAATGTTGAATATGCTAACATAGAACATGTGAATAATGTTGAATATGTCAACATAGAACATGTTAATGTTGAATATGCTAACATAAAACATGTTAATAATGTTGAATGTTATTGTGGAACATATGTATGGTGAATATGTCAACATGGAACAAGTTTATTTTGAATATGCTAACATAGAACATGTTAATAATGTTGAATGTTAAGGTGGATCATGTTAATACTGCAGAACATAACTCCATAGAACATGATAACTGGGAATATGCATGGTTTTGTCATTTTAAATTCCATAAACTTTATGTATGGTGGGCATGAAAAGAATTGGTTTTGATATACAGTTCAAAATAATTACATTTTAAGGTTTCACATATATTTCATCATTAATCAGTTTTGTTTGGAAGGGTGAAAATACATTCGTCAGCCTGTTAGCATACTTGGCCAACTAATATTTGTGCTTTTGAGAAAAATGCTGGAAAATATTATTATACAAATAGAAATGAATCTATTAAAAAAAATACTTTTGAAACTGTTCCTTTTGAAAGTATTTTTTTAACAAATTCATTTCACGAGTAAAACAAATTTGTTTTTGTTAAAATAATTTTAAATTTAAAGAATTCATTTCTGTTTGTATAAAAGTAAGTTTTTTCTACGTTATCTCTCAAAATGTCTAAAAGTGAGTTAGGCAGTTATTCCAAGAGGTTGATGAATCCGCTTCATTAATTTGTCATTAACCGTTTCAGTTTATTTGAAGGTTGGATGTACATTTTATCAGTATGAAATGATCATGAATCACTTGTGTTTGGAAGAATGGATGTAATGTTTGTTAAATGAAGTTTTTTATTATTATTAGCCTGTGAAGACTCAACTATGATAAATGATGAATAAATTTATATTTTTCAAATTTTCAGCAATCTTGTTATTTATCGACAGCATGTTTGGATCCTGTAAGGTACTCAATTTTAGTTCCCGATTGGTCCTACCAGTCCAACCAGAGATGACTATAGATTTCATCTCCGTCCTTCTGTCTCTCGGGTCTGTTTGGTTTCACATATAGTTTTTCTGTTGGTCTTTCTCATGATGCCTTCAGATATTTTAGCTGAAATTTTGTGTTTTAACTTTATCAGGTTCGGTTTCAGATCAAGTTGGACTTTCATGGTGATTTACTCATATTTTGGACAGAGTTATGGCCCTTGAACTTGATATTAAAATTTAGTTTTCCAAAGTTCTTTTTTTTAAATGCCTCAAGATATTGAGCTGAAATATATATATATGTGAATAGCTTTATTATGTTATGTTACAGGTCCAGTTTAACTTTCTTAGCAATTTACCCATTTTTCAAGAGTTATGGCCCTTGAATATGAATTTAGTTTTGGCCAAGTAGAGGATATGTACTGTTTTAGTGCACTCTGAAGGTAGGAAATGGTTTATTTAACAATGCACTCAACACATTTTATTTACAGTTATATAGTGTCTGACACATGGTTGAGGATCACACACAGATACCGAGGGAGGAAATCCACAGTCGCCAGTTAGCGGGCTACTCTTTTTTTTTTCTTTTCAATTAGCAGCAAGGAATCTTTTATATGCAATATCCATAGATGGGATAGCACATACCACAGCCTTTGATATGCCAGTCGTGGAGCAATGGCTGGAGCGAGAAATAGCCCAATGTGCCCACTGATGGGGATCGATCCCAAATTGACCGTGCATCATGCATGCGCTTTACCACTGGACTACATCTAACCCACCAGTACACTCGGAAAGCGTGTTCACAATTGTGACAAGCTTGTTGAATTAACATCACATCATTAAGAGACGAAAGAAAGAAAAAAATGTTTTATTTAACGATGCACTCAACACATTTTATTTACGGTTATATGGTTCAAGGACCACACAGATATTGAGAGAGGAAACCCGCTGTCGCCACTTCATGGGCTACTCTTTCCGATTAGCAGCAAGGGCTCTTTTATATGCATCATCCCACAGACAGGATAGCACATACCACGGCCTTTGATATACCAATCGTGTACTGGCTGTGATGAGAAATAGCCCAATGGGCCCACCGACGGGGATCGATCCCAGTCCGACCGCACATCGAGCGAGCACTGCATTAAGAGACAAAAAGCAATATTGTCAACGGTCATCCTCGCATTTTTTAGCGGGCAGCATGACCCAGTGGTACAGTGTCCGCCTGATGCACGGTCGGTCTAGGATCGATCCCCGTCAGCTGACCACTGGGGATTTTTCTCGACATAACCATATGTCCGACGCCGATATAACCGTAATTAAAATGTGTTGAGTGCGTCGTTAAACAAACCAAAAAAATTAATTTTTTTTTTTTAAATCCTCACATTTTATAGAACTTTACTCCCAGTTGTAACGTGTTTGTTTTACGCCAGTGGGCTCATTGTGCTATGTCTTGATCCAGCTAGCACACTACGACTGGTATATCAAAGACCGTGGTATCATGTGCTATCCTGTCTATAGGAGGGTACATATAAAAAGATTCCTTGCTACTAATAAAAATCAAATGTAGCGGGTAGACTATATGTCGCAATTACTGAATATCCAACATCCACTAGCCGATCATTAATAGACCAATGTGCTCTGCATCTCGCCCAAACAAGGATTAAAACACTGGTCCCTGGTACAGGATAATTTATGTTTATTTTTGTTTAACAACACCACTAGAGCACATTGATTTATTAATCTTTGGTTATTGGATGTCAAACATTTAGTAGCAAGAGATTTTTTATATGCACCATACCACGAACAGAACAGCACATACCTCAGCCTTTGGTATACCAGTCGCGGTGCACTGACTGGAACAAGAAATAGTACTGACAGGAACAAGAAATAGCATGGACTGGAACAAGAAATAGCCCAATGGGCCCACTGATGGGGACTGATGGGGATCGATCCCAGACCGACCACCCATCAGGCAAGCACTTGCCACTGGACTACATCCCACACCAAATAGGATTAAAACGCTTGTCTCTGGTAATGGCTAATTAAAACGAAAGCTTGACATAAAAATACATCATTTTAATAAGCATCAATATCTTTGCTTTACAATATTACAACAAGACATGTAGGAATGTAACACAATCAAATACATGCTATTATTCTGTGTATACAATACATGTTATAATCTGGTGTATAATACATGTTATAATTCTGTGTATAATACATGTTATAATTTGGTGTATAATACATGTTATAAGTCTGAAAAAATCATGTAAATAATTATAAACCTGTATACATGTAAAGGCATAATTAATGTAATAAACAAAATTGAGCATTTGTATAATACATAAACGTTAATTTATCTGTGCAATATTGAGGTTTTTCGTTGTAGACTGTATAACAGTCAAATCTGGAATATTTAGAGGATTTTTGTTTAGGTTTTATTTTTAATATTAAAAAATCTAGAATAGATCATCCATTTAAATTTCTTTCCTGGATGTGCCATTCTTCGATATAATTAGCAATTTTTCCATGGTGTTAAAGTGCAATATAAGCCACTGCTGACAATGTCCACTGGTTTATAAAAGGTCTCACTTAACAGTTTACTTCTGGCTCAGACGCTATAAATCTTAGAGTCTAGATTCAGTCTTTAATGACATCACACACAAACAGTTTGTATGGCGTTGCCATGGCATTAGAGTCTCAGACTCTCTTGAGCCTTGAGTCTAGACTGAAAGTTTTATAAGCACCACCTGTAAGAACAGATACTACAACCAGATGGAACAAACAAATGAATGATTAACACTCCAGCATAAAAATAATAAAAAACATTAAAAAAAATAAAGATTGGCTGTTGGGTGTCAAACAGTCAAAACAATTTTAAAAAAACTGGTACATAAATGTTTCCAGTTTTGAATAAAAACAGATATAATATAATACATCTTCACAATAGTATATGTTGTTAGTGCCAAGAAGAACCCAATCTGTTAGCAATATTCATCTGAAGTTGGGCAATGGAAGATAGCATAGATCTGTGGAGTGAGACCTAAGATGTAGTTGTGTTCATTCTCTTTGTTATAGGATAGAAATGATTTTTTTTTTTTTTTAAAGTGACAGACCCTAGTTTTTAATACTATGACATAGTTTTCACTATTGGAGCCATTTTTGATAATTTAAATTAAAAGTTCATTAGACTTCATTGTTTAGATTATTAATTTCTGTCTATTCGAAGCATTCCTGGTCACTCTAGTGTTTTTAATACATGTACCACAAAATGCCTTTCCATATCTCTTAAAATCACATATTTTTTAAGGTTATATCCTCGTTCCCATGTCATAAGCTGTTATTTTATTCTACTGTAACTTTATCTAGATGTGTGTGTTTTTTTTGGGGGGAGTGGTTAACGACGCACTCAACACATTATAGTTATGGTTATATCGGCGTCGGACATATAGTTATGTTGAGAAAAACCCCAGTGGTTTGCTGACGGGGATTGATCCTAGACCGACCGCGCATCAGGACAGGACACTGTACCACTGGGCTATGTTGCCCACTTTATCTAGATGTGTTACATGTTTGTGGATTATTCAAACTTGGTATCTCTTTTCATGGGTTGAAACTAGGGTCTGCGTCTTTAAATGATAGCTTAAAGGTGCAGACCCTAGTTTTAACCTGTAAAAAATGGACACTACAGTAAGTTTAGTTACTTTACAAACCTGTGACACACTTGGATAAAGTTACAATAGAGTGAAAGAAGAGTTTGCGACATTAAAACAGGGAAATATCCATAAAAAAAGGACAAAAATTCAAATCAATAAGCTGTTAATTCTCAGATGCACATGCCTTTTTAAAACTATGAAAATGCATTTTAGTTTGGTATTATAATAATAATAATAATAAATTCTTTATTTAGTGAGGGTAACACAGTTAGCTAAAGCTAATCTTCCCTGAGGCCCTCAGGTACAAAAAATACAGAATTACAATACATACATTTATGAACAAATAGAAAATACATATATGGCAATGTATGTACAAATGGTATTATTTTAGAAAATATTTCTTGAGTCTATATTTAAAAACAGCAGTATTTGACGATGATCGGATAGCTTTAGGTAATTGATTCCAAAGTACTGGTCCAGAGTAACTGAAAGCATGTTTAAATAAAGACATTTTAGGTTTTGGAATTAATAGTTTTCTATCCTCTACATGTCGAAGGTTGTAGGGATTGTTTTCTCCAACATATATTGATAAGTTTGAAAGATAGTTTGGGGCTTCATTATATAGACATTTATAAATTTGTAAACATTTGTGATAGTAGATTCGTGTTTCCATTGTCATCCATTTTAACTGTTTAAATAGTGAGGCAGATGGAGTAATAGGATCTACATCTAATATCATCCTTGCAGCTCTCTTTTGCAGTTTTAGTAAACGTTCTAAACCATCCTGATTACAGTTTCCCCAAATTACACAGCAGTAATCAATGAGTGGTAAAATATACCCATTGTAAAAAAAAATTCTTGCATCTAAATTTAAATACCTAATAATTTTCGATAGAAGATACAGACGTTTAGAGATCAAGGTATTAGAAACACAAGGATGACCAGAAACACTTTGTAATCTAAAGAATAAAATATAAGTAATGTTTGATTTCAGTTATCATAAACGGCTCTAATAGTGAAAAATATTCTGTAGTGCTTCAAAACTAGGGTCTGTCCCTTTAAAAATAAAAGAGTGATATTAAAACCAGACCAACAAATGTAGTGCCAAATTATAGTCAAACATCAGGAGATATCACTTTACGTATATTTCATTTTTATAAAAGTTACTGAAAATCCTGCATTAAAATAACTTTTAGGCTAGAATTTTTTTTTACCCAAATAAAAGTTTGTTTTGTTTAACAACACCACAAGAGCACCTTGAGAAAAATTACCAAGAATTAACTCTTAAATAGTGACTTAATTTATATGATTTTTTTCTCTTGAATAGTGACATTATTTGTCTGTTTTCCATCCATTTACTCTATAGTGTATATACTGAAAACATTAATGTGACATCACATACAAGGCATCCTTATTTCTGAATAAAATCTGGAACATTTGGTGTTTTACCAGATGCTTTGCAGCATTTACATGTATATGTATGTGGAAGCAAAAGAAGAAATAATATATTTTAATAATTATTTGGAATACAATGTATACAGTAAAACAGGTTTAGTACATACACATCACAGTTCATAATTGTATTATAAAATAAACTTTTTTTAAGATGCCTTTATACATGTACAGTCAAACCTGTCTTAGCGGCCACCTGTACTCAGTGGTCACCTGCCTTAGGCGGCCACTTTTTTTCCTCCCAAATGATTTGTAACGTAAATGCACCTGTAATAAGTGGTGACCTGCCTTAAGCGGCCACTTGTTTTCCTCACGAATGATTTATAATATAAATGCACCTGTAATAAGTGGTTACCTGCCTTAAGCGGCCACATTTTTCCTCCCAAACGATTTATAATGTAAATGCACCTGTAATAAGTGGTCACCTGTCTAACGCGGCCAGCTGTCACCTAAATCAGATCCCAAATCACCAAAATACCTGTATTAACCAGCCACTTACTATGACAATACACCATATGAAATAGGAATTAAATAATTAAATGGAAAGAGAAAACAAACTTGTCGATAACGGTTAATTTAATACATTCCATTTGCATTATTTCTGAAGGAGACGACATGTCAAAAGTTGATTATAGTCAACTGTGAAGCACACATCTGTTGATTAGCAGTACAGATGGTAAAACAAGAAACAACAAGAAATATTTTAAAGACTACATATGTGGCAACCTGTACTCAGCGGCCACCTGTCTTAAACGGCCACTTTTATCTACTCCTTTGTGTGACCGCTTAAGACAGGTGTGTGACTGTACATTCAGTTAGTATACTGTATAAAAAATAAAATAATAAAATAATTTTAAAAATACAATCAATGGTGAATATTGGTTTCTTTGGGTTGGAATGTGGAATTAAAAAGATTTTTATGCCATTCTGAAAATAAAAACAACTATTATAGAGTTATGTCATACAAAATCATTTATACATGGGACTGATGAAATATGTGAATTTACATCTGAGAATATTTTTAACAAGAATCCATATTGCATGTTTTAACAAGAGATCGATTCCATGTTTTTAACATGATAAATATTCTGATAACTGAAAATCATGGGAATGCAACTGGATCCCCATAACATCAATCTTCAGTCAACACCACACACAACCTCTCCCCTCCCAAAAAAACTCACACATACACACGCATACACATGCACGCACGCACACACATGCATGCACACACACCCATGCATGCACACACACACAGACAGCATGATAAACAATAATACTAAGCATTAGGTCTGAGGGTCTGTGGCCCAATGTTCAAGCAACATCAATTAGAAAATATAATCATCACATCCAAATACACGTAATAATTACAATATTTACTGACATCAAGTTACCAGTGTCACATGGTGGAAGGAAGGAAACGGTTTATTTAACAGCACACTCAACACATTTTATTTATGGTTACATGGCGTCGGACATATGGTGAAAGACCACACATATATTGAGAGGAAACCCACTGTCGTCACTTCATGGGCAACTCTATCTGATTAGCAGCAAGGGATCTTTTATTTGCACTTCCCACAGGCAGGATAGCACAAACCATGGCCTTTGTTGAACCAGTATGGATCACTGGTCGGTGCAAGTGGTTTACACCTACCCATTGAGCCTGGTGGAGCACTAACTCAGGGTTTGGAGTCGGTATCTGGATTAAAAACATCATGCCTTGACTGGGATCTAAACCCAGTACCTACCAGCCTGTAGACCGATGGCCTAACCACAACGCCATTGAGGCCGGTCTAAAACTTATTATTACAATTAATTTGTGCCCTGGAATCTTACTGAATGCAATGCAAATGCATGCCTAAACAGCAACAGGTAGCAAGGGATTTTTATATGCACCATCCCATAGACAGGATAGCACATACCATGGCCTTTGATAGACCAGTCGTGGTGCATTGGCTGTGACAAGAAATAGCCCAATGGGCCCACTGACGGGGATCGATCCCAGACCGACTGCGCATCAAGCCCAATGTTCAAGGGATCTTTTATATGCACCATCCCATAGACAGGATAGTACATACCACAGCCTTTGATGTACCAGTTGTCACATACATGTATGGGTAAGTTAAGAAGCAACAGATTTTTCTGTGATAACTACTGTAACAACACTAAATTCCATTTACAACACAAAATCAAGTCTGACCAGATTATTTGTCGTGGCAGTGGGTTTCTTCTCCAACTGTCGATTATGTTAAAGGTAACGGATACTTGTTAGACATAGTGTTCTTGCCTGGTTTGCAATCAATATAGGATCTATATGATTAATCCTCATCAGTGGGCCCATTTATCATTCTAGCAAAAGACATGGAATGTACCGTCCTGTTTGGGAATGGTGTATATAACATACACGCATGTATACATATCTAGACAGATATATATAGAGAAAACCCGCTGTCACCACTTCATGGGCTACTCTTTGATTAGCAGCAAGGGATCTTTTATATGCACCATCCCACATACAAGGTAGTACATACCACAGCCTTTGATATACCAGTTGTGGTGCATTGGTTGGAATGAGAAATAGTTCAATGGGTCCACCGATTTGGCCATTTGATGTCAAACATTTGCTAATTGTGACACAGTCTGGAAATCTGAACTTTTATCATTAGCAGCAAGTGGTATTTTATGTGCACTTTCCCACAGAAAGTGGAAAGAAAAAAAGAAAGAATGTTTTATTTAACGACACACTCAACACATTTTATTTACAGTTATATGGCGTCAGACATATGGTTAAGGACCACACAGATTTTAAGAAGAAACCTGCTGTTGCCACTTCATGAGCTACTCTTATGTCGATTAACAGCAAGGGATGTTTTATTTGCACTTCCCACAGGCAGGATAGCACAAACCATGGCCTTTGTTGAACCAGTTATAGATCACTGGTCGGTGCAAGTGGCTTACACCTACCCATTGAGCCTTGCAGAGCACTCACTCAGGGTTTGGAGTCGGTATCTGAAGGAAAAATCCCATGCCTCGACTGGGATCCGAACCCAGTACCTACCAGCCTGTAGACCGATGGCCTAACCATGATGCCACCGAGGCCGGTACACACACACAATGGTAGAGCACTGCCTGGAAATAATCCAATGGGACCACTGATTTTAATTAGTTATATGGCATCAAACATATGGTTAAGGAGCACACAGATATTGAGGGAGGAAACCCGCTGTTGCCACTTCATGGGCTAGACTTTTCAATTAGCAGCAAGGGATCAATTATAGA